>SCDT01001715.1:0-17063 GCA_004143765.1 Drosophila melanica
TATATATATATATATATAATATCTCTGAGATGTAGTACTCCAAGTGAATCTGGTGCATGCTAATTTAAGGATATAATTTACATATTTAATGCTGGTCAAATGATTTATTAAGTTTTGAACGAACAATTTGGAATAAAAAGAAATACATTTAAAACATTTTTTTTTTCTTTTTGGAAATAATGTTAGAATAAACCAAATACAAAATCCCACAAGCAACAATCATTGTCCTTGTTGTTGTCGTCGTCGTCGCCCAACTCATTGAGTTTCTTCTTCAACTTCTTGAGCTGTTCCTCATCGCTGAATATGGCTTTGAAGACGCGCTCTGTGAATGAATCATAAACACCCAGCTTCCTCAGCAGCCTAATCACTCTTTTCTCAAAGGCGTTGTAAGCGTCTGCACGTGTTTGATTCTCTACGGTGGTTTGATCATTGTTTGCCGTTTGATCAGCGCGCAGCTGCTGAACATAGTTCAAGTTGCCTATTAAATGTAGTTCTTGCTCCAGCTCCAAGCGTTCCTTGTCATAGGCAATAAACTCATTGTAGACCCGAATCTTCTCATCCAGTTGTGCAACGGGCAGCACAGCCGCCATTTCCAGCCTGTCATATTGCCGCAGGAATTCCACGGTTTTGGTTTGATTTCGCAAATACGCATACTGGACGAGCGTACTGTTGATTCTGTCCGTAACAATGTCGTTCAGCTGCAACAGCTGTTGCATCGGCGGCGACTCGGAGTTGGTCCCGCGGATGCACTGCATCTGCATTAGGCACAGCTGGAATAGAAGCGCTTTGATCAATGTGGACATTACTGCGATCGCCCAACTTTGACTGGTGGCTGCCTCTGAGCAGTTGCAGCTTTTTAAAGCGTTTTCAGCTCGCCGATAAGCCTGAGTTATTAACCGACGTTTATGTTCTTTCCAAGGCGTCAAGACCCGCATCGGGAGGTCAACATTGCATAGACTTTTATGTTTGTGTCGCTATCGAACATAATTTATGTACGTGCACAGCTTGTCTTTGTTTCTAAGTCTATGAAATATGAAATAAGAAATACCTATATGTATGCCTGGTTCAACTATGTCGTTATTTTGTGTCCTTCTTATTTTTCATTTTTTTTTTTCTGTTCCCATTAACTGCGTAATTATTGGTATTTCAGCTAATTTATCTTTTATTGGATGGTCCCTCTATGTAAGAATTACCGAATTTTTGGTAATTAATTGGTAATGTTTAATTAACTAGCTCTCACGTCCCTCTTTATGTCTCTCTCTCACTCTCTCTCTCTCAGTCTCTCTCTCTCTTTCTCTCTCTAAGAAAACTCTTACATTCTAAGTATCATCAGTAACACCTCTCTATGCGATTTTCATAGCCATAAGTAAGGTTGCAGAGATTGAATTCATTTAATACGGTTTTTAGTTTAATAAATAAAATTTTAATAATCTAATTAAATAGTTAAAATGGTTTTGATGTTTTTTTAAAAAGGTGAAAATAGATTTGACTGGCGTATATTATGGAATATGGTTTTTATATTTGCATTTCTTTCAATTGAAAAAGACATTTTCACATTATTTAATTATAGGTAACTTATCTGTTGTTTTATCAGTGTTATCAAAATAATCATCAATGAATCCCTTATCAAATAATTCGGTTGTATAATGAGAGTTATCCTCCTTTGAAGTTCGATCAAATACTTTGGTGGGATAATCAAAGAAATATTCAGTTGTTGCTTCCAAATCCATATCGTAGGGCGTTGTCTTAATAGAGATTATCATTATTTATTTATTTGAAATTTAAAATAATACATAAATGTATACTTACGACTTTGAATTGGCTGTTGTCAAAGTAATTTTCAATATCATATCGGATTTTTCTAAGAATATTTCCGACTTTTTTGCATGTAGTCCTAATAACTATCTCAAGGCCCCAAAGAATTTTTCTTTTCCACTCTTGCATATCTTCGCTGTTATTAGTCCTTCTGCCCACATTGTTAAGGATGTTATTTATAGTTACGACAAAATCGGGCGTGTGCTTAAATCCTTCATCAATCCAAGAGTTAAATATCGTTGCCCATTCCACAGAATCGACTTTTTTGTAAAATTCGACCCTTAACCCCTGCGTCACATGTACCTGACTTATATTCTTAAGTGGTCTTACTTGTGAACAAAGAACAAAGTCATCTTTAAAAAAAATGTGTATATATTATAATTATATAATTGAAAATATTAAATATTCTGTACACATTTACCGTAGCCAACAAGGATTATAAAAAATATTGTGAGGATTGCCATTATTCTCCGGCAAAGGCAAAATGCGACTAACTCTTAAAAGGTAAATCCAAGTACGTCGATTTTTCCATGCTTAATTAATGGCATGAAAAACAGAAAGAAATAGTTTAGTTTGTAAATGAACCATGTCTTTTACTGTGTAAATTATATATTTAATTATTTCCGTCGCAGGTTTTTTTACTGTTAAATATTATTTAATTTTCTGTAATTGATATGTGAATATATCCATTTCTTGAACTATTCAGACAAATTTTTAAATATACACACGAACATAATTGTATGCTCAAAGCAGCAATTCTTGAATGCGCTTAAACTGATAATAAATCTGATTAAATGGTTGTAACAAAAAAATCTAAATGCATATAACAGGCAGAGGAAGTTATCTCCGATCCCAAAAAGATTAGGACATATTCGGCTGTTTGGCCTTCTATGAAAAAGAAATGGAATATATAATCTAGATAACAGTCAAGATCACATAATTTACTTTTTTACAAATATACTACGGAAAACAAAAATAATGAACAGGCTCTAGATAAACTTTAATTCATTAATAATAAATTTAATTCATAAATTTTGTTTTAATGTTTTAATTTCATGTGCGTACATATTCATATAAAATATAATTATATAACTATTGCTTACACCCCTTTCTTTAGGTCTCAAATATTTACCCAAAATCACAATTTTTCATTAAGCCACCAACCGCATTGTTGGCAATTTGAAACTAACTATTTGTTCCTGTCCAAATCGATGGAGACTTGGTGTTACAAAAACGATCCATACGTCCACTCCACCGATGCTAAAGCTACCGTACCTTATATAAAAAAAAAAATCGTATGCCTGCGATTTTGTGCTATATTTGTCCCAAGTCCTTTTAAAGTTCAGTTCCATCCTTTCGCCTTTGAATAACGGTATAGCCGGCTCAATTCTTAGGTAGAATGTTACGAATCGAAACATGGAGTCCATGCCCGGGACTTTGAGTTCGTGAATACCTGTTGATTTACCAATACAACTTGTACCTGGAGATAGTTCTTCTATTTTATCCTGATGCCTTGATTTTGTTTACACTCAATTTACTATTTGAAGATAGTTTTTTTCCAATTGTTTGATATTTTCCGCATTCGATATATTTTGAGATGTTAGTTTCGATATTTGAGATCCTCTCATTTGTACTAAAGTTTTTAATGCTTTAGGTTGCTCTTGATTATCAGATTTATTTTGCAATCTGAGTGCTTAATTTAAGAGTAGAATCTTGGAAAATCTTGTTGGACGTCGACAAATCCCCTTTTGTTATGAAATGCACAATTTTATTTTTAAGCGCAGTAAACTGATCCTCCTTCGAGCGAACGGACGAAGTGTATTCTAGAAGTGGCTTGTCTAGTTTGTCTAGTAGCAATGCCTGTCGTCCCTCTTCGTGGACACAGTGAAAGACTCAAATTAAGTTGATTAAATTTATAATAACAAACAAGAAATACCGTTACAGTCGGGGGTTACCGTCTGTATTATTGTAATGTAATTATTGTAAAACAGTAATCAAACTAAGAAAAACGCAGATATAGCCATTCCTTACTTTATAGCGCGGGGGCACTTGAGCCGTTCTAACGCCCTCCAGCGACCCGCCTTATAAAATTGGATATGACAATATCTTCCACAGTTTTTCAGTTAGAATCACCAAATTAGAGATGTATTTTACTGCAATACTCCCCCAAACATCACAGAAAAAAATGTTGGCCATGCCCCCTCCCGCCACGGTATTCGCAAAAACCAATATATCTAGCAGCTCCAATTGATTAGACGTGTATATTTCACACAATTTGTAAGATAGAGCCAACAAATTTGCTATGTAGATAGCTGATAACCTCCCCTAAAGATTGATACCTTGATATTTTAGTCACGCTCACTAGAACGCCCCAACGCCCCCACCCCTAGGCGGAGGATAGATAACTGACGACCCTCCACCGCCACTCTTACCCAACCCCAGCACCACACAAATTACAAAATACCGACATTTTTCAAAATAATAATAATAATTACTTAGTTTTCGCAAATGTAAGAACCAGGCAGAAGGAAGCGTCTCCGATCAAATATTCTTGATCAGCATCACTAGCCGAGTAGATTTTGTGACCATGCCGGTCTGTGTCTCTCTGTCCGTCTGTCTCTACGAAGGCGTCGATCTCAGAGACCACAAATGCAAGAAAGGTGATCGGGGACTCATTCTGTTTGTATATACCAAATGGTCGATAAATCTTTCCGTTCTCTTCTTATCGATATTTATCGTCTTTTTTACCCGGTTTTTTAGGCATAACTCCTGAAAGCTAGATCCACCAAATTATTTTCATTATGTTTGCCTAAAGCATACGCAGATTTAAAATATTTCGAGTTTTGGATACCACCCCCAATTGCCCCAAATATCAATGTAACCAAAAAAAAAACACACACAAATCAAATACTACAGATTTGTTCATAAGTTTAGTTCATATTCAAAATAAAGTTTACGAACAAATCAAGAATCTCTTTTCAGTGGGGATCAAACGCAGCTGATTGGCTGAAGCGCAAACAATATTTCTGTTCATATGCACACATACAGACACATATTGGCTTTTTATGCGATGGTTTAATGTAAATGTAATGTTATATCATAATGAAGAAAATGGCAGTGGTGCAGTTGGTAAGATCTGTGCAGCTTAAGCTGAATGGTGGCGGTTCTATTCTCCCGGTGTGGAGGGAAAGATGATTTATTATTATTAAAATATTTTGTAGATTGTAGATTACAATTCATTAAAGATTAATTATTGAAAAACAATTGCTTCATTCTGATTCTGATACTGCTGATGCTTCGTTTATTTCTAGTTGATAGTAACAAGGAACGGAGTTCAGGAGCGTCTGCACGGGTTAAGTTCTGTTTTATGATTGATTCTTTATTGCGATATACGTTTCATGCGGGCTAAATTCATTAGTTTGAACTTATTTATATTACTTTTGTTATGACTTTTGTCAAGCAATTTAGTGGTACAGTGTTTACTCCTTATATCCGCATATTACACTGGCTTTATAATTGTGAATTTTATCGATGTGGGATTTTAGGTTGCGGGTACACATCTCTAATTGTAATAGCGACGGACAGCTAGACGCACATTGCATAAATCCAATATACTCTTTTCAAATCGTGAACAAGTATAAATACACTCACTGCTCGCATGCGATTCAGATACCTACGAAGTTCTCTGCAATTCCTTTTCCTGCCCCTGCCAGGGATATTACGAAAGCAATCAGCAATAGCTTCATGTCATTTTTTATACGTTAAAGCCGCACACATTTAAGTCAATGAGTTCTCAGTTAAACAAAAGACGTTGTCCGGCTTTACCTGGCTTGATATATTACTCTTAATCAGTATTAACCAGTATATATTTATAATGAATTGCAATTTCGAATCTGTATGCTCAAGTATCAGAACGACTTTTCTCAATTTCTTTAGGTTTAATTCACATTTAATTCAAGAATATTTATATTTAAAATACAAAAGTCGAGTCACTCAGCTATAGAATAAGAATAATCCTCAGTTCTTTCTTCGTATACAGGAGCCACGGGCTCAGTCTAAGTGATAACAAAATATTTATTGATTTAATTGAAACCAAATTGAGTTTTGTTTGACTTACATATCCCTTCGATCGTTTCTTCTGGAAATTGGCGAAAGACTGTTTTAGTTGATCTTTTATGAAAGAGGCGTACCTGTTGGCAGCTTTTCCTACTGCCAACTGCACTCTATTTTTCATCCTCAAAAACAGCTCTTTTTCCCATTCCGAATATTCAGTGTGGTTGCCAACTTCATTCGCGACACTCAATAGGTGCGATAGCGGTTTTTGGCCAGCTATGAGCCCCGTCTCGACCCAGGCCTTGAAGTGGGTATTCCACGGCACCGATTTGACCATGTCGTGTAATCTGTTTCGGAACGTCTCAAACAAAATGCGATCATTTAGCTCAGCCGTCGCGTTCGAATATTGAACAAAACGAAAATGTTTCTTGGCAAAAGCTAAGATGGACAAAAATAAAAAAATAATCATATTTATTTATTATTTTATTTGTACTTACCATAGCCAATAGTAATTATTAAAATGATTGTTGCGAGATTCAGAATCCTCATTTTTCACAAGCAAAATACAACTATTTGTTGCACACAAAAAATAGTTCATTTTCACATATTTTGTATTTAAAACTAGCTAATGAAGCGTGACCCATTTGATTAAAGCCAGCTGCTTGCCAGACTTTTCACACAATGTTTTTAATATACGTTTCCATGCTAAATTAAGCAAAAAAAATATTATTAATTCTTATACTCGTTCAGGAAGTTAAACGAGTATATTGAATTTGTGCAATAATAATATATATAATAATAATATGTGTAATAATTTGTATGTATACAAATATATGTATAATAATTTTAAAAATACTATTTTTTGATTTTTTTCTGGTAAGATATATATATATATACACACATGGACAAAATATATATACTTAAAATAATATATATTTATTTGGTTATACCGATAAGAGCACCAATAAAATAATATAAATTATTAACAAAAATTTAATCTATAAGAATATTTCCTTTATAGTAGATATATACAATATATGGAAATACATATGTGAATGAGATTTGTAGAAACTCTTATTGACAATTACTACATTTTTTTTTTAAATACACACATTTGTAACGGACTTGTGAATGGCTTCCACAAAATGTGGAACCCAACAGACACAAATAGAAAGAAACAGCTGCATTCAGGTGAGCACACGTGAGCACTGGTGAGAAAATAAAGACACAATGAGCGAGAGCGCACGATCCCCAACAATGACGATTACAGTGACGAAGACGATGCCGAAGACGACGACAAGAGTTTCGTTCGGTCGAGTTGCTGGGCTCAGTGTCTGGTCGCTGCTTGTCTTGCAGTTGGTTTTCCAAGTCGGCGAGGGTTCAGCTCAGTTCTTGAACGACTGCTGGTCATGTTGGTAGCGAAAACGCGGAACGCTGCTTGAAAACGTGTGTGCGCCGGAATCGACAGTCGTGAGTCGCGAATCGTGAGTCGGTGGCGGTAGACGATGCGTTTTACTTTTGTTAGACATTCGGTTTATGGACATTTTGTGAAATGCAAAACAAAGCCGATAGCTAAAGCAAGTGGCAAAAGGCATATCACATACACACAAAAATCCACAAAGTGAAATTCAAGTTTTGAATGCGATTTGAAACTTAATTGGCAAGAAAGTCATTAATTATAGCAAATTAAAGAAATCACTTGAAGTTACATGAAAAAAACCAAGTTCAAATTGTGCAACAAAACAAAACGAAACTAATTCAATAGAAATCAATATAAAGTGCGTATCAAATTGTGTATAAAATAAATAACAAAAAAAATATACCAAACAAGGTGTTTCACAAGGCGCAAAGTCTTTGCGAGGTGCGTAAAACTTAAAATAAAAATAAGAAAAAAGAAAAATATTGTAAGTAGCCATTAAAAAACAAGAAATAGAAAAGCTGAACAGCTGAGAAAATTACAAATTCTAATGGTAACATAAACGTTAAACTTATCAGCTGCCAAAACAAAAACAGAACATTTTTAAATTAATTGAAAACTAACAAAAATAATAAATAAATTGAATTGAATGAACTTTTGGTTGTCAGTTGTTGTTGGTTTTGTGTTGTAATGCAAAGTTTGGTGCTAAAATAAATACGACAATATCTCTCCGTATACGCTTATATACAGCAGCAGCAACAACAACAAGAAAACTGTTAAAACCAGTTTGCAGCGGCGCATGCGCCAAGCAGAACTTGGTAACAGCAGCAGCAGCAGCAACAGCAACAACAACAACGTAAAACCAAGGAAAGAAAAGTTGGCCGAGGCGAATCTTTGCGCAAACTGTGAAGAAGCCGGCCCAAAAGACGTACAACAACTGAAAAGGAGGCGGCAACAGAAGCTGCTTGTACGCACAGCTGAACAGACACGATAAAGCAGCAGATCTCAAAATGAGCCCAAAGAACCATATTTATCAAGTCTTATAAAAATAAGTAAATAACACCAAAAAGTTGGTTAGAAAATCGTTTAAATGAGGAAACCAAAATGAAGGGCAAGGAACCAACAATATGAACTCCAATACACTTGTACAAACAGGCGCATCAGTAAAAAAAATAATTAACTTTTGGGTGCCGAACTTAAAATACCCTTGCCGTGTTTATTACAGAAATTCAGTTTTCGAACGATTGTTTACATTGATTGGTTTCTATATCTTTAAAGACAAAAGTCTCTCGTACAAAAACTAATTTGTAGACTTGTAGTTTCTATAGGAACCATATGTTAATACGATTTGTCAATGTTGGGATCATAGGGATGTTCCCAATTGCCAGGGTTCAACCGGATATCTAAATAAACAAAAATGTTTATAATATGAAAACAATTTTTTTTTACCAATAGTTGCTAAGGTGATGTAATGAGTCGACATTGCTAAGTTTTTTTTGATATTTAATCACTATTTTGGAAAAGAAAAAGTTGGTTTTTAATGTTATAGTAATCCTATGTAGATAAAATTTTTTTTTTAATTTTAAAAAATTGCTTTTCCATGTATGTCAACTAGATTTTATAATGAGCTGAGAGGGTAATTTGCATTGAAACAAAGAGAAGGATTGGGAATACATATACATATATTTATTTTGGGTTCATAGCTGTCTGCTGCATGTCGTAACATATTCGCTAACAAGATTAGAACACCCTATGCAAGAGTAGCAAGAGATATACAGATGTAGTTCAAGGCCCCTTCAACCCAATAGCCCCGCCTAGTGGATAGCTATTTGCACAGCAGCCCTCCGCCACGGCGATAACAACTGTGAAACACTTCAATTTCACAAATTTAGGTTTTATTTGATTGTCGTTTTTGTTGATGTTATCTGAGCTGGCGCAGCTTAAGATACAAGCGTGCGAGCAGCAGCGCCAGATAAGCGAGATAAGCTCAAAGAAAGGTCTAAAGAAAAAAACACAAAAACAATTTAAATAAGTCGAAAATGAAACACGTCTGTCTAAAGCAAGTGTACAGACGGCCAACACCTGCCAAGAAGGAACCTCCAAAGGAAACAACGAATCCCTGGCGAGTTCTGGTTTGGTCATATTTTTTTATTTATTTTTTTTTTTTACCCTGTCGGCTTCTTTTTTTGGGATTTATTCATTCATGCATTTCGTGTCCGTTTCATTTGCTGAGCTCCTCTTTGTCTTGCATGCAAATTTTTGCGTTTCATTTTCTTTCGCCCGAGACCGTACATAAGTATATACATATATATATATACATATGTATATATATACACATATATTTAGTACATAGGTGTAGGTAGAATTACGTTGTGTTTGCATGAGAGCTAAACAGAAACCAAAAAAAAAAAAAAGCATAAAAGAGCAGAAGGTAAAAACCGCACAAAGCTCTTCGAAACAATTCCTGAAAATGTCTGTTGTTTGCCGTGTTGCCCAGGGTCATGCCAAGTCACAAGCCAAGCCGAGCAACTTTCATTAAAGCCAAACCCACAGAAACCCACACGGGGCCAATATCTGTGCTTATGTATTTACCAGTTTGTTTTGTGTCTTTTTTTTTCCTTTTATTTATATATACATACGTATAGCTTTGGCGATCTATGACTCTATAGAGCCAAAGCGTTCAATCAAAACGAATGCGAGCATGTCAAAGATCACACAAACAATTTATGATTATGATCAACTCCAGTTTCACAGCGGCTCTCTTATGCAATGCACAGAGTTTTCTGATGATTCTTTAAAAGCTTAGAACCATACATTATTTGTATAGCTTCGTGCTTAAAATATGTCATGCATTAAGTTTCCAAGACCATAATCTCAATTTGAATTGTTTTGGTTTTTAAATTGTACTAAATACTGTATAATATTTATTATATGTATTTATTTAGTAAATAATACTTATCTTACGAATTTGATGAATGTGTTTTTGTCGTGATCTGAATAAAAATTTATTATTTTGATCAACTAAATTTTACTATAGTGAAATAGATATTTCAGATTAAATATTACATTTCTTATAAAGCCCAAATAATGTAAATGGGAGATAATGTCATAGTCTCGGTTATATCAAATTATCATTTATATGCAATTATTTAAACACCACTCCATTTTTCAATTTATTAAGCTATACATTTTTGTATAACCATTAGAATAGTTTTTATTTTATATATTTTATAAACTTTACAAAACTAAAGCCTCTTAAATTGTATTTGTTCATGTTCATCTGTAGAACTCTAAATAGTCATGCATCAAATTTTAAGCTTCAAAAATGTGTTGCCCCAACAAAAAGTTTGTTGATTTTGAAAGGTTTTGCGTTAAAAACAATTTTATAGCTGTCGTAGCAACAAAAAAAAAGCAAAAGTTGTTCATAGCTTTGAATTTTTCTCCATTACCTTTCTCTGTTTTCGCGAGAACGTTGTGATATAAGTATTCGGTATATTTTTATAGCCTTTTGTTTGAATATGGTATACCATATTTTTTGTCACATCGGTTGGTCTTGTTTGTGGAGTTTTCTGTTGTCCTTGACGGCGCCCGCATGAGCAGAAACCCGTAATTAACTGTCATTGATTTGCAGTTTGGCTTTTGGCTCTTGGCTCATCGCCTAATTAATCATTTGTTCAAAATGCCAATTTTTAATTTTTTTTTTCAAATTTTTTTCTTAGTTTTCGTTTTTTTGCGTTTTTTTTTTTCCTACAATTAAGCAACTTTTGTGCAATTGTATAATAAAAATTGAGCTTGTACGATTTTGATATATAAAAAAAAACCTTTACGTTATGCTTACCCGCACAGCGAGGTTAAACTTTGACCTAGTTATTCAATTTGAATTGTTGCGACGCCAATTTATCATGTTGCAAATGCTATTCAAAAAAAAAAGCCTTATAAAAACAAAAACAAATATTGTGCAAATATTTGCATAGCAAGACGAAATTCCGGCATTAACAATTAAATTGAGTCTACTTTGTGGCGCTCGCCCATTGACGCGCCTCCTCTTGAGATGCCTGCGCGAAAACCAAAAGTTTCTGATAATTATCATATAAATATTTTTTTGGCAAGAAGTTGACCAGACGTTTGCCTATAAATAGCCAAGTGAAACACTTGACTCTACACATGGCAAAAAATAACAAAAAACAAAAGCTATTTATATATATTAGTTATTTGAACAATGTGCTGTGCAAATATAACAAAAAAAACACACACATAAAGAGATTAATAATAGCTCTGAAGCGTCATCGAGAGGCTCTTAAAGCTGTCAACGAATATTTTTTATTTGATGTGGGCGTGTGTGGAACTAGGGATGGGTGAGATAACTATCGTATCGAAAATAATTTAGTAATTGCTTGATACATTGATTGAAATTCACTTTATACAAATATTATATTTATATTCAATCATAAGCAAAATTGAACATACTCATTTATTATAACTTTTATGGATAGACTTTAATTTGTATGCATATTCGACACATGTCTAAACAATTTAAACCGTTTTTATTAATCTGCAATAACTCTGTTTCTGGCCATTCATAAATATATAGCACTATGTACCAATGCGTATTTCATTAATCATTCGGTGAATTTCAACTTTATAAAGAAGGAACCGTCACTGAAAATATCAGAAATTGGAGCTCTTGGCGAACGTCTCATTTTATAGCCACTTTTTTTTTTTTTTGGCTCTATCAGCGTGGGGCCCGGCATGCACTTGATAGTTCATTATGCCAAAATTGGTCTAACCTCATATGGGTGTTATTATATTGTACATAGGGGTACTCGTATATCGGAGCACGTACTATTGTTCACCATTTGCGGAAGCGGCAATCGTCGATAAATGTATAACGTAATACAATTTCACGCTTGAGACCAGGGCCAAGTTGAGTTGGCTTTGGCTACTGGTTATAGACCCGCTACAATTAGCCGCCAAATATAATAATAATGCTTTTGATTTCTTTTGTTTGCGACGGCACTTAATAGATCAAAATGGAAATTGTTGTGGATGTGTATATACACAGATCTTGGCCATATTAATGTGAAACATGTTAAAGGTCATCCCAGCATAAGAATACAAATCCAAAGTCAAGGCAACAAACTGTAACAACTTCTGATCAGTGAAGTGTATCCAATTGGATTTAACAGCTAACTGATCATAGTCGATTCGGTGTTTTGGTATATATATATATATATATATATAGTGTGTATGTTTAGAGATTATACAAAGAGTTACGAACAGCCTGTAATTGGGTCACTACAACGGGCAGCTGTGCCGTTATTTCATGTGAATGTCATGTGGAAATTATGTTACACAAAATGTTTTGGACAACCTAAGGAAATGGTGCTCCAATAAAATACCAAAAACAAAAGACAACTGAAACTTCAACTCTTCAACTCATTTGCGGTCATGTTGCAAACGGAAAACGTCGCTCGGCCATAATCACAAAATAATAACCAAAAAAAAAAAAAAATAAGCTTGGCAATCCAACAGCGTTGCATAGTTCCCGGACCACGAAAATTGGCCCTACGCTACGGAAATAGAGGCCAACAGCGGGTTTTCGGATCTGCAGACAGTAAAAGATATATAAATATATATATATAGAGAGAGAGAGAGAGACAGAGGGGCGGAGAGAGATAGATTAAGTGCCATCATAAACGCCATTTAATTGTAGCGAGCAGGGAATGCCAGCGATAAGCCCAACAGACGTTGGACAATTGCCTGACCTGGTTTCCACTGGGTTTTGAGTGCCGCAGCAATGGGAGAGGGAATTGTGCGGCGGGAGTTGGGGTTATGTAAATGATTGCACTCGTGAGTGCACTTACCAAAATTAGTTCACAACTTTAGGTTTTGGTTTCAATTTGAATTTATTTTACACTCACCAAAGGGTAATTTGACTATGTTAGCTTTTGACTGAATTGTTTGACAAGTAAATAATAAATAATTAATAGAATTAACTTAAGTATTTTTAAAAGTTATTGTCATAACTTTTTTGGTTCTTTTTTTTCTAATGCTACTATTACAAAAAATAATTAAAATGATCTAATAACATGTTTTTAATGTAACAAAATTAATAAAAATTAAACTACTATTTATTTTCCAAAATTGTATTTTATTTATTTTTTTTGTTAAGTTGATTTATTGTATTAAGTTGTTAATAATATTTTTTGGTATTATAGTTCATTTTATGTGATTTGTTTCTGAGTTTAATAACATTCTACTTTCAAACATTAAATACGTCAAAGATAATATGCAAATGTTAATAATTCTGTAATGAATTTTATTTATTATTGACATTAGCATATTTATTTATATATGCAGAAATATTTGCTCAACAATTGAAAGAGTATTTGAAATTCGTTAGGTTCAAACATTTCGATTTTTGTGTGTTATGCGATTGGTTTTGTTGATGTTTAATTTGATTGTTGTTATTGTTTTTCGTCAAAAAGATTAACTGTTTTACATGCCGAGCACATAGATACACGCACACACACACACACACACACACACACATGCGCAGAAATATACGTTTACTTAGCCCCAAATGGGTCAACTTGGCACGATTTTCGGTGTAGTTCTTAAGCGCAATACCGTGCCATTAAATGCAAACACATTCAACTTATAAAAAAAGCGATTTAAAATCGTGCTGCAATGCTACCAAATGTTTTGTTAAACAAAGCCAATGCCAAAGCGGAACCAGCTCAAATGCCCACAAAATAACGCAGGCCAGAAAGAGAACTGACAACGGTTCAACGCAACTGAGCGAGATAGAGTTTTTTTTCTTCTCTGTTTTGCCGATGGTACAAATTGACAGCCAAGAATGAAAGTGGTGAAATTTATTTATTTCTTATTGCTTCAGCTTCTTTCTTCAGCTCGGTGTCAGCTCCGTCTTCGGCTCCGTCTCCGGCTCTGGCTCCGTCTGCTTCTAGCTGAAAGTAAGCGACAAATGACAGGCCACTGTGAAAACAGATAGTAGACCGGACCGGATCGACCAGGCCAATTCAAAAGCCATAACCCTTTGAAAAAAATGAAGAAGAAAAAAAAATACAAAATAAATAAAACGCTAAAAACCGAAACTGAAACGTGAGAGCGACTTTCGTTGAGCGCGTTTAAAGACGCGCACAAAACCCACGCAGACGGCATTTGGCAGAAAGCGCGTCTAATTACGATAACACGGACCCGGCTCTGACCCCAACCCGGTGACTCGAAAAGTCAACGTGACGCGGCACGCGGCACTTTTTCTAATGAGCTTTGGCTCCAAACAGAATTCTAAAGCGACCCGTTGACAGTTGGCGCCAAATTGGGGCCAAAATCACTGATCACGGCTCACGGGTCGAGTTTTACTGTGTTTGGCGACGATCTTTGAACTGGCCCAAGTTGTAATTAAATATTTGTGACTTGTCATTCCTGATTTATTATCGGTATATTTGTCACAGTTTCTCAAGCTGTGAGTTTACAGTTGTTTTGGATTGGTTTAAATGTTATTTAGCTCATGATTTTACAAAAGCTTTGTTCACTTCCTTTTCCAGCTGGTATAATTTAATGCAATTACTGTTTAGTTAATGAGCTTTTTTCTCTTAAGTGATTTGTTTAAAGGTTCTGAAATGATTAAGCAACTAGTTCGAATTTCTCGGTGGAAACAGCTGACCCATTTGAAATTCTAAATCTAATTATAGCTAATAATATTTACTAATCGGAACTGGACTTAAAAAGCGGAATGTGAAATACTTTTGCAATTGAAAGCTATATTAGAAAATTCAAATCACTTATTTAAATTAACAAAAATCGATTAATATAACAGTTTGCTTAAAAACTAAATATTTCATTATCATATAGATATATATATACATATATATACCCAGATAGTCAATACGCTGTCGTAGCTTGATTTTTCTTCTTCTTTTTGAAAACACTTATTATAAATCCCAAGAACCTGATCAATTTTATTACGAACCTTTTGCGATCTTTTTTAGGAATTTAAATTCTAGTTAAAGTTATTTTATTTTGCATTTAATACTTAAAACTCTTTTTATTACACTTCATTCTACTTTGAAAAACTTTGACATTTTTTGACATTTTTCCATGTAAGCGCCCTCTTTTTAGAAATACGCCTCTGGAAAAAAAAAACCCTTATGAAACGCGCACGTTCCTCTTTCTTCTTCTCGATATGGTAGTATATAACTTGTTTAACTTTTATTTACTCTGATAATTTCGTGCCGCTAATTACCAGCTAAGTTGTTTGGCCAGCCTTTATTTTATATGGCTCTCTCGTGCTATCCCAAAACTTGAACGAAATGGCCCAGAATATGGCCGGAGAAGGTAGTTCGAGCAACGACTATGCTAAGTTATGCAGAAACGTGCAGTTTTGTTTTTCTGTTTTGGTCATAAACCTTTCTGGCCATGGCTCAAACTCAGCCTTAAGCTAACTGACACATAGCGGTGATCAGTGGATGAGGCATTTTCTTACACCTTCCGACTGGGTATTATGATTTTCTGATGGAATGGGTAACACCAAGTCCCCATATATATATCGGACACTATAACAAACACTAAGGTTAGGCTAAATTATCAATAAAAAATTTGTTTTCGTACACAAACGATTTTGTTTTTTTTTTAAGATATCCCCCTATATGTAAGGCAAAAATCAACATCGGTTCACTGTATAGCGCAAGTCAAAAAATTGAGTTTTATATAAACCATTTTTTTAAACATCCAAAGCATCATCATAAACACAGTTAACTGTGAATGTATATCAGGTATGCAGGGTATTTTATCTTCGGATATTTTTGTTTATACAATTTTTCTTTACATATTGTTTAACAACTCCCGGTTCGTCTTTGTTGTTGCAATTTTTTTCAGTTGTGTTTTCAATTGTTTCCCTTTTTTCGTGCCGTGGCAGCTTTAATGGCTTCTGTGCGACGACTTCGAAGAGTTTGAAGTCAGCTTGGAAAGCGTGGGTATTTTTCATTTGGCCTGACAATAAAAATATAATTATGACTGTGTTGTTTGTGTTGCACAAACTTCGCGTACTACCCGACTTTTATGCAAATATATGTGTATGTGTACATCAACATATATTATATATATTCATAATGCTGTTTGGCAATTCCCCAGCTGGTGAGAATGATGTCGAGTCATTGCGCATCAGCAAAGAAAGTTGTGCAATTGGCTTGGCTATAACCCACAGTACCTTTATCATATCTACACTCTAAAAATAAATCAGAATTTTGTATTTTAACTTAATGAGAAAAGCATTTTTCAAGCTGGTTTGTTCTTAATCCCTAAATTCCCATACTACGAAAATTGTTCTTTAATTAATTCAAGAATATTATTTAGATTTTGAACGTAACAATGAATTTTTTTTAGCTGAATAACATTTATTTTACTTAAAGGATGACTTCTACTTAATTTATTTATTCCGATAATATTTGCATTCAGAAGGGTGTTTTTTTTTTTTTTTTTGAGTGTAAAAGAAGATCTACGCATGACTTAGCGCATCTACATGAACAAAAAACTTTCAGTTTCCAATTTCTTTGTGCCACATTTCTTTCTAATTTTATTTTTCGGCATCCTGTTGCATACTTTCTTTTGGAAACGAGTTTTTCTCAGTTTTTTCTCGTTCGGTTTCTCCTTCACTTTTCTTATATTTGTGGGCTCAAAGAAACTCGTTTAATGTCAGGCAGACTCTGCTAATTTTTTTTATTATTTATATATATATATATATATATTTATATTTATA
>SCDT01001716.1:0-17062 GCA_004143765.1 Drosophila melanica
TTTTTTTTTATAATATTTGCATTGCTAGATTTTGGTTGAATAATTGTCCTCCCCAAGAAGAGCCACGCCAATATCCTGCAACTTATAACAAATAAATATATATATGAATATATATGTCTTTAAAATACAAATTTACATTTATTTTTGTACGAATAAATTAATGTTAAATTTGTATTCCACTTCTACAAATTTGCTGTCTAATTTTGGCTGGCATTTTATTTGTTATTTTTATGTTCGCATAATTTGCGTTTATTAAAAAGTTCCATTATATAAATATTTATCTGTGACCCAACGAAAATAACTTTGCTTGATTGAAGCAATGTTTAAGATTTGGATTTGAAGAATTTTCAATATAGTTATTTAATTTTTTGTAAGAATTCGCATTTCCTTTCAGAAAGTTTCCAATGTATCTGATTAAATTAGTTTGTAATTTGATTTTCCTTTATCAATTTCTCGCTTAGATTTATAATTTAATTGTTTTCTCACATATTATATTCATGTTATAATTCAAATATAATTGGTTGCATAAGCAAGAAAATCTCTTCGGCTGCAATTTAATGAAATTTTCTTCGTTTCACAGACAAGTTGACCAATAATATTTATATATATTGTTATATTGTTGTTGTATTTATATGCAGTTATAGTCGGTGTGGTTGAGCCGGTTAAACGATTGAAAATTGCAGCACGGATTGATGGATTTTATTAGTTTGCCAGCGTGCAGCTGTGCGGCGTGGCCTGTGCGGCATGTGGCAAAAGCAAATTGACATATGAGCTGACACATTTGGGGTCTGCCACGCCCAACTTGGCCAACTTCAATTGATTTGTGCGGATGAATTTGCTGGCATACAGAGTCCTTGTGTTATCCCCGGCTTGTGTGTGCGTCAAGGACCGCATTTACACACACACACACACACACACAACAATACAACAAAAAAAAAAGGAAACACACACACACAACCAAAAAGTGGACAGCAACAACAATGCGGCACACATGTAATGCTACTTTTGACAAGGACACACACGCACACACACACACACACACTCACACACATATTGAGGGGCATTCACAGTGTCGATGATGATGCGTCAATGCATGCAAATTTTGCTTGCCACAAATAAGTTGGCAAAGTGGTTTTTCGGTTTTCGGTTTTCTGCTTGTTGCTGCACTTTGTCATTGTTGTTGTTGTTGTTGTGGTTGTTGACTGTGCTTAACTCAGCTCAATAGCTGTGATTTGCATAATATGGCAACGCCATGCAACAATTTCCTGCTGCCGGCCCCTCAACAAACAAACAAACAAACGCACAAAACACAAAATACAACAAAAAAAAAAAAAAAGGAAAGGCAGCAAAATACAACTTATTAGAATTGCATATCGAAAATCCAACAAAATTTCTGGCAATTGGCAAACCTGCCTCATCGCAATCCGCCTGTTGTTCTCTGTTTATTTTTGGGGCACTCAATCAAACAAACATTTCATTATTTTGCAGGCAGCCAAAACAAAACCAATATTTTGTCAGTCGTTGAGTGGACAGCCAAGTGGCCTGGAACCCCACCACCACCACCAGCACCACCCCTCTCCCCTCTTCCCTGCCCTCAATCTAGACTTTACATTGACATAGTCAATATTCAGGCTCTTAGTTAATAGGATTTTCTATAGATTGTTGCTGCTGTTTTTATAGTGTGTGTGTGTGTTTGTGTGTGTTTGTGTGTGTGCGTGCGGAAATTGCGTGCTCAGCTTTTATGCGGCAATGTTGGTCATAATTTTTGCATTTCATTGTGGTAAATCAAATGATTGTCAAGCAGCTGGCACTAAATTGAGTTAAATAAGTCAATAAATTAAATTAAATAATTAATTCGGCTGCTGCTGCTTGCAACTGCAGCATGCAAATGTTGCCTGTGGCCAAAGATTTGTTGCATACGCCTTCAAATTGGCGACATGACACACACTCAAAGTGTGCGTGTGTGTGTGTGTGCGTGTGTGTGTGCGTGTGTGTGTGCTGTCATGCTATGGTCATTTATGCATTTGCTTGTTCTACAGCAGTGCGGCGACTTTGAATTGTGCCCCCTAATTGACAAGTGTTTTAGTGGGTGTGGCAACATGTGACAAGACCAAACCGAAAACTTGACAGTTTTGCAACCCGCCCGCAGGCCAAAGTAACTGTGCCTAAGACGCCGACTGTCCGAGCTGCCCGAGCTGCCCAAGTGGCTGCAGCCGCAATATTTGATTTTACATTGGGGCCACAGTGTGCTCGAGTCTGTGAGCCATAAACAGGCGGCCAACACAATATCCCATTGACATGCACTGCGGCCTATTTTAACGCCGCCCAAAATGTGTGAACAGCCGCATTGTTTGATTTATTTGGCAGCGAAACGGAGCTTTGAACAATATCGGTTAATAAGCTAAAAAAAGGCTTCATTCTTAAACAGAAAAGTTACGCAAATGTGCAATTTATCGTGAGCAGATTAAGGATAACATATTCTCTAAAACAAAAATATAATCAAAATATTCAATTTCAAATTAAATTTGTTGAAGACATATAAAAATCATAAAACAATTTTACATTAGTTTTGGCAAAGTTGAAATGAAAATGGAAATCAGACCTGAGTATGTAAAAAACAAGTAAAAGGGCTCGAGTTGGGGCCGCCCGACTAGGAGATACCCCGAACACTGTGAGCTGTAGTATTTGATGCCTCTAGGTCTTTTAGTTGCCGAGATATTGTAAAAAAAAACAAAAGGTTGTTATCGATTTTTTATCGATTCTTATCGATTTTTTTTATCGATTTTTATCGATTTTTATAAATGAAACAGAGCAAACTGAATGAGAACAAGATCAGCTTGCTAGCTTCTGTAGTTTTCGAGATCGCTGCGTTCATACAGACGGATAGACGGACAGACGGACCTGGCAAAATCAACTCAGCTGGTCGTCCTGATCAAGAATATAAGTTTAAGGGGTCGGAGATGCCTCCTTCTGCCTGTTACATACACTTTCACAAAAGGGTATAAAAAGAATGCAAACTTAATTTAGTTAGTTATGAAACTGGAAAACATATTAAAAAAAGTTTACAACAAAAAAAAAAATTCAGATTTAAATGTAGATTTATTCTTAATGAAAAGTAATCAAATAAAAAGAAACCGCATAAAAACTGTAATTTATCTATTACAAACATTTTCGGTAGAACAGAAAACTTTGTTGCTTTGCTATCCGAGCTGTTTTGTATGCAGTTGGGCCACTCATCAAAGTTCCATTTGCGGGTCACTTTGGCAAATAAGATTGGCAAAGCAGCTGCAACCGGGTTATAATTAGTAAATCAGCAACAGGCATTTAGCATGTTTAGCTGCTGCTGCATGCACCAAAATTTGGGGCAAGCAAGCGACTAAGCTGAAAACCATGCAACGTGCCGCTGCAGCAGCAGCTCTATTAGGCCTAATCAGAGCTAATTCAGCTCCCACACACATGCACACTCATGCACACACACACACACACACATACACACATACACACAGGGAATAGCATATGCGCTCGAAACGTTTGGGGCGTTACTGTGGCATGTGGCAAGTGGCAGCGAAACAGGAGACGCAATCATAAAATCTGTGCGCCACACAAGCAACTTAAGCTTCGGAGGCGGGGGTGGGGTGGGGCACCCTGGGGTTATGGGGTGCATCTGATGGGTTGGTCAGCGCATCCAAATCTTTGCTGATGACAAATGTTGCAAATGTTTTGGAATTGCAGTTGGCAGCTGGGCAGCTCAAGTTGCAACTGCAACTGCAACTGCAACGGTCACTTATTCTTATTGAAATGCACTGCCAGATACACACACACACACACACACACACGCACACAGAGACGCAAACTTGGTCAAGTGTGCGGAAACTACTCATAAATGGAACCCAGCAGAGAGCTGGCGACTCAACTCAACTGAACTCGACTCGACTGGACTCGACTGCAGTGGTCGCTTTTGGACATGCGTAATTAGGTTTGTTGTTGCCACTAAATATGCGTGTCAAGTTCTAAATGTACTTGCTGCTCTGCGTATGGCTAATAACTGCAAATGTTAATGTCTACGTCTACGTCTATGTCTATGTCTATGTGTCGGGCCCCGTTGTCTGCATAAATCATAATTGAAACCTCATTTCCGTTGCAGGCACATTTCACACGCTGACAAGAGTAGGCGCCAGCCGAGCCCAGGGCACATAATTTGGGTTTGCTTTAATAATAATAAACTGTCATCATCAATACGAACAATTGACAGCTGCTGCTGAGCAGCTCCGTTGCAGCCAAAAGTTCTCGAGTATCGAGGAGTATCCGTGTGTGTGTGTGTGTGCGTTAACGTGTTGGGAATTACAATGAGGCAGAAAAGTGCAGTTGCCTCCCTGTTGCTGTGTGTTGGCAAGCAAATGCAATTATCTGCATACTTTCTGGGAGTGAATTTCTGTCAGAAAGTAGCGCAGACAACTAGGTTGGGCCTCGTTTTGAAATGGAATTTAATGAGTTTGCATGCTGCTTTGTCAGCCCATCTTCACTGTTGGCCAACAGGCAGACAGACCAGACAGACAGGCAGGCATTCATGCACTTAATACACTCCCATTCACACACTCAAGCCATTTGGTATTTAGCTGCTAACGTTTGTTGGTTGTACTTGTTGCTTGCAATTTTTTTTTTGCGATTTGAATTCAATGGCGTCGCAGTTTTCGACAAGCGCCGCAAAGTAGGCAACCGCTTTTTATGCGCCAAATGCGAGGTGCCATTTTTCCATTAGTTGCTCACTTTCATCAAGCAGCGCTATTTGCAACAACAACAACATCTTCAACAACACACAGCACAGCTGCAGCGACTCTCTGTCCTTTATTTCCAGTAAGAGCAAACGCTGCACTCGCTCTCTTCACTCTCTGTGTCTCTCTCTTTTGTTTCATTCCACTGCATTCCTGTGTGCTTAAGAGCGCACCAATTCCCTTTAACCGCTTTCAACTGTTGCGCTCTTCGCTTTAACGTGCTGCTGCTGCTCGATTGTTCTCTTCGCTTTAATCTGCAGTCCGGCTAAGCCAGCCGAACCCTGACCCTTGGCAACATTAATTCCATTGTGTATTTGAACTTTTTGTACTTTGTGCTTTGCACTTGCGATTGTCTTCGTGCAGCGGCAAAAAGGTCCACATCGAATTAGTTAATTGCATAAAGCAGCGCCGGCCGATAGAGCAGACAGTTTGGCGGACAAAGTAACACGAATGCTTTCACTAAAAACCCAAGTCCGGCCATAAACAATGCCAGCTAGTGGGTGGAGTTGTAAGAACGCTCGAGAGGGGGGCGCGGAAGTTACTTGCAGCTAGCTAACTTTGCTGCTCTGCAAATTAAAGTAAATGATCAGACGTCGTTGTTTACTGGCACAGGGTATTATCACATTGGCAGGACAGACGCTTTACTTTCGTATACAGAATCGTATAAAAAGGAACAAAACAACGTTATCGGGCTGATGAGCGGGATTGGTACATCAATCTGTCGCTCTATATGTTTTTCTATCTTTTTCGCAACATTAACTAATACAATTTTCCAAAGATTCTAGTTTTAGAATCTTGCTGCTGTTTAATATTGTATTCACTTGTTTTTGTTCAACAGAATGTCTTAACGATATCTATATCATGCCCTAAATTGTATCTCAAAAATGCGAAAGTTAAAATTTATTAAAACACCTTTTTGTGGCTTTATCTAAAAAGTGAACTTTCAAAAGGATGTTTATTCTTTGGCACGATTTAGATAATCCTTCTCGCTTGTTTAAGTTGTTTGTTGTCTGTTGCAAAGCAAAATAAATGAGTTGAAATTGATGTAGTTGGAATGAGCAACTGTGGCACGGACAAACATGTTGCACCTGTGCAGCTAACAGCCAAGAGCTGACAACCAGCAACCAGCAGCTAACAACTAACTTGTTATTGTCGGGCGAATCACTTGAATGTGCGCATTGTTCGTATGTCATTATTGTCGCTGCTGAAGCCGCTGCACACCGGAAATGTCCTGGCAATTGCTGGCAAGGACATTGCATTCCAATGGCGCCATTGGTGCAAAGTGTCCGGAACCGGGAGCGGGCGTTCTCCTGCAGTAAACACGGCACTAAATTGTTTTCGAAAGACGTTACGAAGTGACGATCAATACACTAATTGGCTGCGAGCTTTAATTGTTATTGTTCTGTTATCTGACAGTGCGCTCGAAATGCGATAGATAAATGTGAACAGAAGCGAGTTCGTTTAGCGAAAAAGAGCCAGATGGATTTCGTTTCGTTGAACAAATAAATAATTCATTTTTGTAGTTTGATGATTTCACAAAATTCTTCGCATTTTTCAGCCAAAAACTATAAACAATCCAGGCATGTCCCTAATTTAACATCAAAAACAAATGGCATACAAAAATAAATTAGCATACTTTTGGGCTCTGGGCGGGGGAAAAAAAAAAGAATTGAAATGAAAACCCCAAACTGTAATCGAATTTTCCAATTTCAAAACAACACTAGTTCAATTGTGGTTTTATAAACAAAATATTTATAAGCTTTTTGTATGGTTGTTAAATTGAATTACTCAATCAGTCGAATCTCGTTTGCAGGCACTGTTTGTATAATTTCTAACGAAAATGTTATTAAATTATTTTCTGCGCGTTATTTTGCCAGTCAATTTTTTTTACTTTTCATTTATTTTTACAAATCAATAACGCAAACATTGCCAACAAAATAATCAACAAAATATGAATAAAAAATATATATATATATATAAAAATTTAAAAACAAAAATTATAGAAAAACCAATTGGCTTGAGAGCATTTCCATGTGAAAATCAGCGAAGCGTCAAAACAATTTGAAAAACACGCACAGCAAAATAGAGGCAACAAAAAAAACGAGCAGGAAATGAGACAAATAAAATAATGAAGCAAAAGCAGAAAAAAAATATGAAGAATTAAATGAAAAAAAATATAGAAAATAATTGTGAAATTAACTCAAATAGAAGCAGCGCATAAATCATATGTGGGATGGCATGTGTGAAATTACTTAATTAAATTAATTTTTGGACTGCGCACAGCACGTGCCACACTGTGTGTGTGTGTGTGTGGAAGTGAGAAAATGAGAAGCGAATGATGTTATGTATAAAAAAAAAATGCTGACAAATGCGCATAATTTATGACATGTCAATGCCTGAGCAATTTCGTTAGCTAATTAAACAGCAGCCAATTAGCGGATACAGGGTATTAAATAAAAAGCATAAAAATTTAAATTTAAAGTGGCCTATAAATATTGTTCAAATTGATACAACAGAGTCTATATATATATAAAGCAGAAATAATTCTATTTTGACCTACTCCTATTTTGGATTGTCATTAAGAAGCATTAGCTTAATTAGCTGCCCGAATGATATTTATTGGCTCGGCTTACTTGCAATTATGGAAAATTTTATATGCGCAGAAGAAGAGTTGGGCTGCCAGCCAGGGCAAGAACTTGGCTTTAATAATAAAAACGAATTTATTCGCTGCTGTGTGTCGATTTCTATGCAAAATGGCATCAATTAATTGTGTAGCCTACTTTTTTGGGCGCACATTCATATTTCTTTTAGCCATATTTCATCAAGTTTTTGTTAGCAATTTGCACAGTTCTTTAGCCAAAAAATACAAAAAAAATATACAAAACATATAAAAAAGGCTTTAAAACACAACACGCATACGCCGCGTTGACTGCAATGTTGTTGCCTAAACAACAATGCGTTGCACTGTTTGTTGCAGCCCCTTGAACCACACCCACACACAGACAGGCTGTGGCATGCCTGTCACAATGCGGCAAACAGTGCCAACAACAACAACAACAACAACAACATCAACAACACCAGCAACAACAAAACATTTAAATCAAAATGATAAAGTTGCATACTTGAGTAGAGTTATGCGAGGGCGTCAGTGGGGGCGTGTCAAGGATGAAAAGCTGAGAGAATGAGTTGAAACTGGAACTGTGACTGCGGCGGAGGCGGGGGCGTGGCTGGGTGCTGGAGCTGAGGCACATAGAGCGCGGCAAATAAATATGAAATCATTTTTTCTCGTTGCGGTTGCCGTTGTTGTTGTTGTTGTTGCTGCTGCTGGTGCTGCTGCTGCTGCTGCTGCTGTTATTGTTGCTGCTGGTTGTTCACTGTTGCAGCGTGCCTCAACGAGCGTGCAAAATAATATGCCAACAACAATGGCAGTTGAAACACAAACAACGCAGTGGCAACGGCAGCAGCAAAGTTGAAAGCAAAAATAATAATGGCTAGACCCCGTTGTATTGTTGTGTAGCAACAACAACAACAACAACATTGTTGCATGCCACATGTAAAACGCAATGACAACAACAACAACAACAACAACAACAACAATTTGATGCAACCCGACACCGCACTCACAGATACTCGCTGTTTTCAGCTATTTTCATTTTGTTTCTCCATGCCTCGCTGTCCGTCCGTCCGTCCGGCCGCTGGTCTATTTAGCTGTCCGCCATATAGCTGCCTTGCCTTAATCTTTGACCAACAAAGTGCTGCAAATTAATATAAATTACTTAAATTTCGTTGAGCTTAATTTGCTATTAATCCACTTTGCTAACTGAAAGGACACTTTTTCAACTACAAAATTAAAATGTGACAAACACAACTTCAAATTTTGCCTAATTAATTTGCCTATTTCTTTGAAATTCTTTATTCTATTTTCAAGTAATTTTGTCAATATTTTTAATAGTCTGTTGCTTGAACATTTGCTAAACTCTGAACTAGAAGAAGGGCATTGATATGCCTTCACGATCCATTAAATCTGCCTTGTATAGCACTCAGAACCTATCGACCCATTCCGCATTTTGCATTCCATCATTCAGTAGACAATTTCTAATGTATTCCAATCACAATTTTGGTTTTCGGTTTCTTTTATTTTTAAAAAAATGTTTTGTTGACAGTTGCGATGTGTCCGCCCCCACCCTTAACATGCACACACTTATACGCACACTCGCACACACACGGCGACAAGTTGCCTTCTGTGCAGTGTCAGTGCTGTTGTTGTTTTTAGTCTAGTTGTTGCTGTTTGTTGTTTCTATTGTTGTCATAACTGTTTTTGTTTATGCTGCATTTTTTCTCGCATTTTCATGGTTTTTTTGTTTTTTGGGTAGAGTGTTACTAGTTTCCACTTGTGTCTGTGTGTGTGTGTGTGTGTGTGTGTGTGTGTGTGTGTGTGTGTGTGTGTGTGTGTGTTTTCTGTCATTCTGTTATTGTTGCTGGCACATAAATTTCAGCGTGACATTTAGACACTCAACGGTGCCCAAGCGCTTCGCACAAGTGCCGCGAATTATGCGCAGTGTACTGCTTGTTCTGCTTGATCTCTCACTGAATTAATTGTCAAATCGGAATATATATAATTTGTTCGCAAATTGTTCCATCTTAAAAAAAAAAAGAAAATTTTATATTGCATCATTTGACTAAATAAATCGCAAATAAGTACACATAAAGTGTCTTTATACAAAAGTAATCGCTTGTAATTCTCAAGCGGTTTAAGCATTAGATTGCTGTTCAACAATAGCTCAACTACTTTTGCAATAGCTCACCAAGCTGACAGCCAACTTTCCGTTCTATGCGTTGCCAAAAAATAAACTAGTCTCGCAATAAAACTCAAATTTCGGACAATTTCTGCACCAAATTTTGTACGATAAACTTCATTAGTGGCCATGATCTGTGCCCAGTTGGCTTAAAGCTTTAAAATTTGCATTGTGTTCATGTTCATGGTGCAGCATAGAGTTATATCTCGACTCTGGCTTTTTGTTCAAACTTACTTAAGCGACCTTCACTTGAAAACTCTTGAAACTCTTGCATATACATATATATATATATATATATATATATATATATCCCTTATGAATAGAGCAAGCTCTTTGCTGCTATCATAAGGAGCGCACACACATGCCACACACACACACACACACGCACACACGTGGCTGGCACCCGTTATACGGTGCGTATGATAAACGCAAGTAAAATTCGTTGGCTCGTTGCGCATACGTCACGGTGTACGGCGCCACACTATGCGATTCAGCTGGCGCTTATCTGGCCAAGTTTGGAGCGCTCTCAAGTGCACTTAACTAAAACTGAGCGTTGCTTAAAACAACAGCAGCAGCAGCAGCAGCAGCAGCAGCAAGTAACGTGTGCGGCATTTTATTAAAGTCAATGCAATTGGAAGACCCAAGCGCAACTTAAAATGCATTTAAGCGCCCAAAGTTGCACAATTCGGCGACTATCAAACAAAACTTTGAGTCAAAGCAGCAGCAGCAGCAACAACCAAAAGTGTCATCATGACCAGCAGCAACAGCAACAACAGCAACAGCAACTGGCACACATGAGTTATTGCATTGTCGGCGGCGTCGTTGTCCTTGTTGCTGCTGTTGTGGCTGCGGCAGCCTTATTCAGATCCTGCCTGCCTCCTGACACTAGTTGTTGTTGTCGCGACAGACGGATTTAGTGGCGCTTAGCACACAAAAAAAACAACAAATAAAAAATGCAAAAAAAGATGCAAAATAAAAAGTACAAGAAGTGCAAACGCAATGCAAGAAATGCAAACACCAACTGACCCCCGTCCTAGCCGCCTGCTCTCTCTCTCTTGTCTGCCTGGCTGCTGGCCTGCAGCCACAGCTACTTCAGCTTAGCCTTCAAAAAGTGTGGACACACATTGACTGCCCCCCGGGGCCGCCCCCTTCTGCTGCAAGTCTTTGTCTCGCGTTATTTGTTAGCACTTCAAAAGGATTTTAATCAAAGTTTTCAAGTGGCACAATGTCTTGCTCTTTCACTCGTTCTCTTTTCTCTCTCTCTCTCTCTCTCTGTCTCGCTTCTTGTCCAAGTTTTTTGGTTTATCTGAGTGCACTCATTGCCTGGCTCTTTGCTTGGAGATTTATATGCCATCACTCACTGTGATTTAATTATCTTTTGTGTTTTCCCCCCTTTTTGATATTTTCTTCTTTTTTTTCTTTCGTTACATTTCTTTTTATTTTGTTCTTTGTCACGCATAAAATTTATGCGACGAGTTGAAATAGATTCGTGGATAGATTTGTTCCAAAGTGCGTTGATGTCCATTATCCTGGCTTATGTTACGATTGCATTTTGTTCGACGAGGGGTGCGGGGTGCGGGGGGCAGATGGCAGCTCGAAACTTTCAATTGATTTAATTAAACGCAACAGCAATAAAGCCGCAAAAACTACTCTCGAACTCGAAATATTCATTTTGCGAACATTTTCAACTTTCCACTTTTGCTGCGGCTGACATCATGTTCCAGCAGTCCTGATGACCCACCCCCCCCTTATTCCGCTCCCTTCCCCCAACTCCTTCCGACTCGAGCTGATGCTGCACCTCCTGCTGGTCAGAGGCGTTTGTGTCCTGTGGCCACTTGTGGCACTTAACAATTTTGGCAGCGCGACGTTTTCAAGTTGTCACGTTGCTGGCGCAATTTTTTGACGAGCTCTACACCCCGCCACCCCCCTCCCTCGCTGTTGCATCCCTTTGCCTTTGATTGACTGGCTGCGTGTTTTTGACGCAGGCCAAGTGCTTAGGCTGTTGTCAAAGCACCATCCGAATGGATATGAGTACTTAGCCCACTCGTCATCTCGTCGCAACTTCGGAACTAACACCACAAGTGCTCCTCACCGAGCAACGCCGAAGGTGGCTTTTAACGTTGATGGCCAGACAGACAGCAATCTAGCCCGGGGTTAAGCTTTTAACAGGGTTGCACCCATCTTTATTGGAATGAAAAACGTTTTCTCAATTCAAGTTGTTGCGCCCTTAACCAGAATAACATAGCTACGCTAACAGAATAGCAATCAGCTTTTATCATATATCAATTATGTAATGATCCTCTGTTCATAAAATTGCAACAACAGTCAATGTTAACAACATGTTAAAGAATGCGATTCATCTTCAATTAATATATAATATTAACCAGCACTGCCAACTTAATTAAATGTTTGCTCCAGCGTTGCCAACTATTAAAGATGGAATTGTTCATTTATTGACATTTATTTTTAGCCTTCGCATTTGATCGCATAAGATCGCAACTATTTGCAGCCCTGCACAGATACCAAACACACACGCACACACACACAAAAAGCACGAAATAAAAACTTTTCATAATTGTTGCACACACCAAAAGGCCCAGCGAAATGCGCGTCATTAAAGGGGAATTTATGGCTAGAGCCTGAAAGTATGCAATTGTTTTTAGTCGGAGGCGAATTACGTGCGATTGGCGCCTGCTGCTGTGCTAATTGTTGTTGCTGAAGTATTTTGATTCATTTAAAGCCAACAAAAAAAAAATTTTATATATTTATCTGCAACCAATTTTGTCAATGTAAATTACAAAGCCCAAAAATGCCTAAAAGGCAAAGCCTAAAAAACGTTTTTTTTGTAGCTGAATAACTTTTGGCGCTGTTAACTGCGCACATAAATTTACTATGTGTGTGTGTGTGTGTGTGTATAAAATGAGGTTCAAGCGTAAACGTAATTAAAATAGCTGAATATACGAATCAATAAACAAATTGATTATGCAAATTTACTGTTTATTTGCTTGACAGTTGCCATTGTTTATGTGTGAGTGTCTGTCTGTCTGTCTCTCTCTCTCTCTCTCTGTGTGTGTGTGTGCAATTTATCTATGTATTGTTGTTAAGCGCGTGTGTTTGTTAGGCATTAATCGCTTTTGTTGCAGTTGCCAAATTGTTTGCTTGCTTTATTTTAGTAAAATTTATATGCATTTAATGCTCAATCAGAGCGGAAATAAAAACTTGGCTGTTATTTATACACATACATTTACATTTACATTTACATTTACTCTTTTTTTTCTTTTTGGCAGACTGAAAAATCAACTGTAAAAACGGAAACGGAAAGCAACTGTTTTCCAGAGTTTGGGCGGGGTGCATAATGTTGACTGTTTTCGTAATTGAGTTATTTTTGTAATTTATAAAGCGCCCCACGATTGCAATAATGAAGTGGTGTGTGTGTGTGTGTGTGTGTGTGTGTGTATGTGTTTGTGTTGGCATCAAATGTGTTTTTAATTAAACATGAGCAGCACAATGCAAATATAACAATTCGTAACAACAAAAACAAATGAAAATCAAATTAGCGTAAAAATATCAAAATTGAAAGCTCATTTTCCAAATCCAGTTTCACAACAGTTGATGCTGCCGAATGATAAAGATAAATTGCAGCCCGAATTGATTGAAGATTTGCCAGCCTTTGTACAACAATAGTTCATTTATCAATGGCCCCAAATAATTTTGTAGCGAGACAAAATGCAACATGGCATCTGATTAAACCAGCAGTAAAGCCCCACCCAATTTAAGCTGGGCCAAAAACTCAACTCAATAACAGATTGATTGATAGTTGGAGCTTACTTACAGATGCATAAAATGAACTTATACTAGCTGATAAATACATATAAACTCATTTAAATATAGCTAAATATGCAAAGAATTGAGAGTTCGCCTTGTTTCCTTGCATAAATTAAATTCTTTAACAGTGTGCCTCACGTATTAACAGCTGTCACTAATAACATTAACATTTAATCAAATAGTTTTAACAGCAATATGAAATTTTGCTACTCGAACAATATTCGGTCACAATAAGTATAACAAAAAAACACCTGCAAACAAAATCTAAAAATATACAAAAATATAAAATAAATTAAAATATTTTCGAAAATGAGTAATGAGTCCAAAACAAAATTTTAAAAAATAAATTATTTTCCAAAATGCGAATATTTTAAATGTAGAATTGATATAAATAACAAGTCATGCCCAAAATGGCATTAAACATGAAAATCGGTTCAGTTTTGGCAAAGTTATGTGTGTTTGAAGTATGGGAACTATGGATCCGAGAGCTTTACTTGTCAAAATTTTTGTACATTTTTGGCATGATTTTTGATCAAAAATTTGATCCCCTCAGAATCGACTTAAATTTTGTTTTTTATACTAATTATGACAAAAACAATCGATTAAAAATACAAATTTGAAATTCTAAATTTAAAAAAAAAAAATTTTTTTGAAAATCAACAATCAACAATAATTTTTTCAAAAAAATGTAAAAATTTTTTTTTCAAGAATTGATTTATTTATTTTATGTAAGATCAATATAAATGAAAAATCATGATCAAAATGTTCAGTATTGACAAAGTTATGGGTGTTTGAAGTATGTGAGCTGTGGATCCGAGGGCCTTTCATGTCAAAATGTTCGCATATGTTTTTAAAATGTTAATCTATCTGCATTTATTAAGTCTTTTAAGCGTTAAACCTTAAGTAGATATATAGATATTCTTGAATTACCGCGCCCCCCTTGGCTGTATGCAGCAAAACTTTATCTTAATCTAAAGCGGCTTTATGTCAAAAATAGCTGCGCAATAAAAAAAATACCACTTTTGATAAATTGACAACAATACCGTTATTAAGTTTAAATAATCTTTTATAGAAAAACGTTTACTGATCGAGAGTAGTTTATTTTCAATTGCTTTTGTTTTTTTTTTTCTGGCACTTTCTGTTCATATCCTGGGCTCTCAGTGCTTATCATCGTGCTTCCTGCCCAGTCATCTCTGCCCGCCATGTTGTGTGACTTTCAAATCGCTCAAATTGCCTGTAGAAAGTCGAGCGAGGACTCACTTTTTTTCCCATTGGCATAAGCTGCTTCCTTGTTGCAGATGACGCTTCCGCTGCTGCGCCCAACGGCAGTGTCAAGATGTCGTGATGCAAGCCACCATCTTCCTGGCTTGCATCTGGATGCACAACAGCAAATTGTTGCATCCGTTTTCTTTTAGCTTTTTAAACGCACAAACACACACACACACACACACTGGGCGGGGGGGTGGTTGGAGGGGGACTAGTGTGGGGAAGGAGAGCTGAGCTGCCACCTTGCATTCACATTTGCATGTGCGCTGTTGCTCCTCGAGCAGTTCCTGCAATGACTGTTTCCTGCACTACACACACACACACACACACACTTACACACACACACACATACTCGCTCGCATTGAGCCGCTTATGTTGTTTGCTTTCGTTTTGCATTGTGTTGTTGTTGCTTTTTGCACCGCAAATTGCCTTTAATTCATTTGCCGCAATTACTGCAGGCGCAACTTTGGCCACTGGGCAACATTGGGCAATGGGCGTGGCATTCTCATTATCATGCAGAACAACCAAAACAGCCAACGACAGCCCCCAATCCAAATCCGAATCCGAAGCCGAATCCCACCTCCCCTTTGGCTCCATATACTGTCCGCATTTTTCACATTCGAAGCGTATTCCATTTGCATGCCTTGAGGCCCAGTTTAAGTCCAATGCGCATCTCCATATAAATGAGACCTGTCCCCCCCTCCCACCTGCCTTGGCACCGCCTCCCGCTTAACCCATTGTCCATCGCTTTAAGCGCATTAACTGCTCCACACAGCTCACAACGAGTGCTCCCCGTGCAGGTCAACGCTGATCAATGTCAATCGTCGATGCAACCAACGTTCCTCTGTTGGCAAACTACTCCCGAAGCGCACATAGTTGCCAGCTCCCCACTGGCCAACACAGTTGCACACAATTAACGAGCCAACGTTAACAGACAGGCTGCAACAACAACAACAACAATGAAGTCTGTCGGGGCACATTCAGCTCAGCCAGGGAAACCGATTGGGTCTTAGCGACGGTTCCATGCATTTCCAGCCTTACTTATGACTTGAAAACTTGAAAAACTGCAATTGATCTTAAAAGCTGGCCAACTGAAAAGTGGCTTTAAGCCGATTTATAATACGCAAAATCTGCGTAAGGCTATAGTAATCTTCAACTTAGCTAGCTTAAACTAAGTTATTGTGATTTAATAAAGATTAATAGCTGAAAGCTAAATATGAAAAGGTAAATGAGGAACAAAAAACAAAATAATTATGGGCAAAAAACTAATACAGGTCAAAGTTCTGCTTTAATACCAACATTTTTAATGCAAGCGTAATATTTATATAAAAAAATAAATATTTAAATGAATTTAAAGTGTTTTATTAAAGTTACCTCTATGACTATTTTGTTGATTTACTTATTTATCAATCAGTTTTAAAAGGCATTTTTATAAAATAGTAAAGAATATATTTAAAGAATATATTTAACTGTATCGTATATATATGAAACATAGCTCTCTCGACCCCTCTCTCTGTCTGTTTTGGTTTGGCTTCGCTTACAATTTTTTCTTATTTTTTTTGTTTTTGTAATTATACCAAAGATAGCCTTGCCTTTTATTCTCAAGGTTAGCTTGGCCAGCTTGAGATCGGATCCCAGCATGCCGAAAGAGAAGGAAAAATGAGATGAGATGACTGAAGTTTGTACGTAGCCGAGTCAGAGTCGGAACAGTGACAATGTCAGTTGCAAGCGTGCAGCGTGTAACGGGAATTGCAATTGGTTGCGAATGCACCCGGAACTAGTGCCGTTATTCGGGCAACTCGGAGCACATTTTGGTTGCCTCGCTGCACGCCATTTTCAATTTACAGACGCTGTCATGGCCGGAAGACAAATATATGCGTGTGTGTGTATATGTGTGTGTGTGTGTGTGTGTGTGTGTGTGTGTGTGGGCGATGGCATGTTGTGATTGCGGGCTGTTGCTTCACTTGAGTGGCGCCAAGTCGCTGACCCGCTCCCGAATGCAAACGTGGCAGGACACAGAGCCGGACACGGACACGGACACGAATCCGGGACGGTTGATCGGGCTACAGGGTGCTCCTATTTTTCTTGCGCCACTTTCCCCACAACTGTTGCGAGCAGTTTGTATTTTTTGTATTTCGTCCTCTTTCTTTCCATGTGTTTTTTGTTTTCCTTTTCTCTAACATTGCCGTCTGTTGTAATTGTTGCTAAAGCAGCGCCAGGCAGCAGAAATTGCAGCAACTGTAATAACAAAATGGCCCCCGGAGTTGTTGCTGTTGCCACACACACACACACACACACACACACACATACGAGGGGGTGTGGCGGGTTTGGAAGTGTGCGCATGTAACATATTTCCAGCTTGACTTATTTTGACTTTGTATGTTTCCCCCTTTAGCCAGAGTA
>SCDT01001717.1:3421-17062 GCA_004143765.1 Drosophila melanica
CCCCCCAGGCGAAGCACACAGAAACCAACAAACACAACTGGCAAAAGACAATCAAACTTTAGCAATGATTTCCTATGATAACGCCAGTTGCAAGCTTTACAAAATCACGCTACTCAAATTAATTAAATAAACAAAAAGTAACGGTACACAGACACACAATGCAGCCATAAGATGCAGACAAAACAAGGGAAGCTGCTCTAGTCGAGCCAGCTCGACCAACAGATACTCTTGCAATGTATATCATCAAAATAAATGTTGATAACTTTTGGATACCCTTTGAGCATGGTTTTTGTTACAGATTGCTTCTGCTTTTAATCTTCGAATTTGTTGTTATTTTTGAGAAAAAAAACATGGGCAATACATTATTTTTGAAAAAAAAAAAATTTCAAAATTTAGAATCTCGAAATTTTATTTTTAATGGATCTTAAAACTGATTCCGTGTTGGTGTCCAAAATGATGGCAAAATTGTCAAAAATGTTATCATGTCAAGCTTCTGGATTTATAGTTCCTATATTTCAAACTATCATAACTTTGTTGAATATTAGCCGAATTTATGATTGATACCATTTAATCAAATATTTTGTTGATTATAGTTTTTGGTATTTATTCAAGTGAAATATTTTCGTGATGCAAACTTAGTGTTTCAATTTCGCATAAGCTAGGAAATAAGTTTAAAAAATCAATCGATTTTTATCGATTTTAGGAAAGAAATGAACAGACATCGATTCGGCTGTTGATGCTATTGAGGTGTATAAAATGGAGCGTGAGAAAAACTCGATAAATACCACACACGTAATTCTTGGAATTTATAAATTTTTTGCTAGTCGATGCTTAGAGTATCTCAACTAAAATTTGTGTATTTTTTTTATAATTTCTCAAATATTAACCTCAAGAAAACACATAGTAAAATTATAAGTAAAATGACAACGAACAAGGACAAAAGTAAAGGCGATGTTATTTAAAGAGCTGCAACGTTATAGAGCGAGTTGCACATCAATATTAATTGGTTGCATTCCGGTTTATCACGAATTACGATCCAGCCAACATAAAATGCACACACAAGCGCAGGCACACACGTGTTCTATGGCCAAAGTTGGCTGCTAGCGGTAAATGCCCGACCAGTGTCATTATCCTTTTAACTTGCTCTCGGAATACGGCCAACAGCCGCCGCCAGGTTGTGCGCGTTAATATGTAACATGCACACACAAACGCGCACATGGAGCACGTGCCCATTGCCAAATACCTTACACACAAACACAAACGCTCACACACACACACACGCATGCTCAGCAAGACGCCAGCCCCAGACAAACAGCGTCTCAAGGGAGCGGGATATGTGAACTTTTAACTGCCTGCGTCGTGACATTAGCCAAAGGTGCGCCTAGTTTGCCGCTGTCTGCGTTATTGATGCGCTTTTCTTGAATTCAATAGACACGAACACGAGCACGAAAACAAAACAAACAAGCAAACACAAATTTATGCCTTTTTGTTGAATTTCAATAAAATATTATACAAAAAAAAAAAATGCAAATATATAATTATAATTATAATTTGAGCTAAGCCGATTTCGTGTCTATTGATATGCTCGTGTCACGCTGCTATAGATATATAATGCGCTGCTCTAGACGACGTCTTCTAATTTCGCTGTTTGTGCCGCTTCATTGCGTCGCTGCCTTCTTATCCTCGCTGGGTCCTGTCGTCAATATATATTTTTCATTTAGTTTTGTTTTGATTTGCCGCCTTATTCATTGCGACAGCATTGCAGTAGTCGTCGTCCTGGCGGCCGCTGCTGTTGCCGCTGCTGCTGCTTACGTAATTTCCAGGATAAGCTGCAAAGTTACAACATTTTCAGCATGCAGCAGCAGCAGCAGCAGCAGCGCCAACTGCAACATACATTTGCTGCAACCGAAAGACAAAACAGTGCAGCGACTGCGACGACGACTGCGACAGCGACAGCGACAGCATCCAGCAGCTCCTGCAGAGAAATGCAAAATCAGCCGGGAACTAACCTGCGCCGCTGCACCAGAGCGCACACAACAAAGAGAGCGAGAGAGCAAAATGCAGACACTCTCTGGAGCTTTTATGCCGGCTGCGACTGCGACTGCGATTAAAAAGCGCTGCCAGTTTTTCATATATTCCATATGCAGCGGACTGCAACTCGCTCACTGCCTCTGCTCTCAGCCTCTGCTCTCTGCTTTCTACCTCTGCCAGCACCTCTGCCTCTGCCTCTGTCCTGTTGCTGTTAAGTTGAAGCATTAGCCGGTTTTTATGTTATGTTTACAGCTGGCGGGCGTTTTGTGTCAAGATTGCCCTGTTAAGTATTTAATTATGACTTTAATTCCATCATGCAATTTGTTTATTAACAAAGTTCATAATGAGCGGATCCTCAAAAAAATTGCAATATAAAGACTAGATTTAAAACAAATAAAAACTTTTGATATGATTTTCTTGCACATACATATTTCATTGCATATTGCTTACAAAAGAATTAAAATTTATAAAAAATGATGTAACCAGTTACACAATTTATAACAAAAGTATTCAGAAGCTTTTCAGCTTATATATTTCAAAATCTTTTTAGACATTATTATATTAAAATTAATAGTTTTCACATACAAAAATGGTATATATATAAAACATTTTTGATTTGTCAACTTTTATTTAATAAAACATATATGTTATTTATTTTTTTATTTTATTTTTTATTTATGCGATTTGAATTTTAAAATCTTAAAATCTTCAAGAAATGTGTAAATGGTAAAAGTGTTTAATTCGTCTCAAGTTAATACAACAATTAGCCAACATTGCAACCAGTTTTTATCAATCAATTATTCAATGAGTCCTACAGCACTAATAACGTATTATTCCGAAATAACAAAAAAAAACTGTATGCATTTATATATTCATTGCGTCACATTTACACATATTTACAAATTGTTTATTGAATTAAAGTGTGGCATGAATTGAATATAAATTAAAATAAAAATCAAAATGCGCGAAATGAATTTATTTGTATATGATGGAAATATGAATTATCAACTGATATGAAGGGGAGATGTGTTATTTGCAATTTAATTTTATTGAATATATCGGTAAATTAAATGTTGTTGCACTCCATTATAAATTGTTTAGAATTTTTATTAATAAATGAAAATAAATTATAGTTTATATATACTTGGTAAATAGTTTAACTTCGCTTGCATTTATGATTAATTTTGTCTGTCCAGATAAAAAGTAAAAACAAAGTAAAAATAGCTATTGGCAAAAGAGCCACCAAGGAAAAAAATCAAAAAATAGAAATAGAGATAGAAGTTCGAACTTCAACCAAAAACTATACGTAGAAAAGATTTATTTGATGTCACAGAAAAGCAGTCATGCATAAATATTTAGCATAACCCTCAGTTCGCCAAAGATATTTAAATCAGCGCACACTTACACAGAAAAACGCGCACACACAGACAGACAGACATGAGGACATGCGAATAGATGAGAATAGGAGGCACTACAAATATATCGATGGCGGGGCCAAAAGTATAAAGATATGCTTTATAACTTTGTAAGCTGTAGGCAGAATCGAAGGTGGACGGACGCCTCCATCAGGATGGATATCTAAATGTAGATGGCTCTCTCTTAATGCTCCACTGTTGGCGAGTGTGTGTGTGTGTGTGTGTGTGAGTGTATGATTTTTTATTGGTAAAAACAGTGCGGTTGTGCTGGTGCTCTAGGGGTCCACAGATAGGATAGAGAAGGTCCGCAGCTGCAAAGTCTGTCCATGTCGTCCGCGTCCGCACAGTGCCGCCTACTTCAATATGTTCCACAAGGCAAGCTAAACAAGGCACATAAAAAGCCATAAGCTCCGTGGACCAACGGCTCATGTGGCATCAACAGGACTCTTCCCACTTGCAAGCAAATCAAATATGCGCAAATAAATAAAAATGAAAATTCAAAGCAAAGTGCAAGGAGCAGAAACGAAAGCGGTGCAAAATACAAAAAGAAAATATATATCAAAAAAAATTCTTTAACTGTTGATACATTACACATTACACACACACACACTCACACACACGCATACACACACACACTCATATACACACAAAGGAGCTGCTGCTTAAGGTGAGCATTGCCCAAGTTGGAAAAACACTTTACGGTATTTTTATAGTTTTGATATATTCATTGAAAGTGGTTCGGTTTATTTATTTTTATTCTTTTTTTTTCTCATTTTTCTTCTCATCTTCTTATTTTTTGCCGCTCCTTCTGCTTTATGTGTTAGAGATGCTTTGAAATATTTATGAATCAATAAGAACGACAACAAATAAAAACCTGACTGTCTTTCTATTAGGTATTGGCCAAAGGTTTTGCCAACTACACACACACACACACACACACACACACACACACACACACACACACACACACTTACACGAAGGTGTGCGATTTTTCTCCTGGCAGCTATCCAGCCACATATCTTAAGTTGCTGTACGAGAGTTGAGTGTTTGGTTAAGCAATTGTTTATGTAAAGTTGGCCGATTGGATGACTGGGGTGTAGCCAGACAGCCAAAAACTTTTGACAGACATTGTACTTAAGTTTTGGCCACATCCTGATTTGTCATTGCCCCAGGCACAAGTTCTGGCTGTCACTTTCACCTCTTTTTTGTTTTTATTATTTTTATTTTTTTTTTGTGCCATAAAACTTTGTGCATATTAATATGGATAAAAAAAAAAAAAAAGCCGAATTGAATCAATACAATATGCCATCGCAAATATGTCAGCTAAAAGCATATTCTAAAACGTTGCTCGACGTTTTTGTTTGAAACAATTTTAAAGGAACGCTCTCAAAACTCATTATAACCCAGGCATCTTATCATAATATTTTTGACGTTTTATTTGTCAACCAATGAAAAATTAATAAGCCTATAAATATATTTTTTTTCGATTTTTTATACATTTTTGAAGTCATTCATTTATTTTTATTTAATTTTATTTATTGGTTTTCCATTGATGTCAAGTTTTTTGAAATCGGTATACGTTCCGTATACGTATTACGTATACGTACAACCAAACAGTTTAATTATCAAAATATTAAATTTTTATTACGTTAAAATATAAAGAAAATACAAATTTTCACCCAATTGATTTTCTTTGTATACGCATTAAACAAATTTATAAAATCAATCAAGATTAACAGACAAACTTTGCAAACTGAAAACTCAAAAGCTGTCAGTTTTAAAGATGACTTTAAACGTAGCCAAATGCCACTGAAAGCCTTAAAAATTTAAATAATTTACCAAATATGCGGCAAGAAGCTGAAATTTTAAGTCAAAGAGTGAAATTTTACAACTGCAACAACTCCAACAATGCCGCGCGGTAGCTGTGTGTGTGTGTGTGTGTGTGTGTGTGTGTGTGTGTGTGTGTGTGTGTGTGTGTGTGTGTGTGTGTGTGTGTGTGTGTAAGGCACAACAAGCGAAACAAAACAAGTAAATAAGTGTGCCTTATTTGGCAATACCCCATCTAGCAGATACCCTGTAACCAGGTTCGAGATACGTTGGCGTTCTAAGTTCGAACTTATTGCAATTTTTTAATACTCCAGATCAGTCTTTTCTGTACGAGAATTTACATACCAAATTAATTTTCTCCAGCTTAAAAAGGGGCGGTAACAACCGATAAACTGATATGTTATCGATACTTTGATAATAAAATTGATCGACGGTAATAACCTATTAGTAACTCCTTTATATGGTTCATTTAATAGTATTTTTTTGAAAAGTTTTTTTCTGTTAGAACGAATTGTTTTGTTTTAAAACAATTTTAAATATTCTGTAAATCTTTGTTATGAGTTTAGCATTATACATTATAATCAATTTTGGATGAATTGTGATAATAATAGGGAAAGAATTTCCAAAAATAATTGACCGATTTATTATGATCAGAAAGTGACATAAAATAAGATGAATGAATTTCTGATAATCTTGTTTATTCGATTTAAAGTTTATTTATATTATAAAATTAAGAAGTATAAGCTTGGAAAATAAATTCTAAAGTGTGATTTAACAAGAGTTTGTAATATTGTTTATTGTTCTTTAAAGTGACGTTTTTTGGGTCTGAATTGTTTATAAGGATTGATAACGGTATCTCAATATGTGTATTCTTTTATATATGTATATACAGTATCTAGAAATTAGCGAAAAATACTCAGCTTATAGTTTTGCTGGCAAAATTTTTAACAGTTGAACTGAAGAGCTAACTATTTCAGTTTTGAACACTTTGAAATTTGGTGTATTTGTATATTTTAGCGCATTGCATGCCGAGTTTTTGAGCGAAATCCAATAGGCAACATCTGGCTAAAATGGTCTAGAAAGTAAGAGGGCATAGGGCCACGACATCTAGGGACTCAAAGAGAGCTAAAGACAGCGTGTGGATAGTGTGTGTGTGTGTGTGTGTTTGAGGCCCGTGCACTGGCTGACTGTGACTGTCATGTGCCACAAACCCACTAAACTAATGAAAAATGTGAAGCGACGGCACAAAAGGAAGCGCAATTTTTGCACACACACACACACACACACAGAGACAAGGAGTAAGAAGTGGGCAGCATGGCGTGGGAAAAGCAGAGAAGGTGCTGCAAGGCGGAGGGCTGGGGAAGAGGAGGGGAGGGGAGGCGAGCCCAGCGGCAGTGACAGAGTTCGTCGCCCATATGCAAAAAAGCGGCACAACGAAATGTTAATTCCGTAATACTTTAAATGCGGCAGGCATCGAATGACATTTGCACTTTTGCTGCCACACGGTGCGCACAGTGGGGCCAACGAAGCGAATACCAGCTATAAAACAAACACATGCACAGATGTAGGTGTGCGTGTTTGTGTGTGTGTGTGTGTATTCTACGTGCCATGCAAGTGAAAGCGTTGTCCCTGTATCTGTGTGTGTGTGTTTCAAGCTAATATATATTTTGTTGGCTGATATATATGGAACAGTAGGTGCAAAAACAGGCACAGGAATTGCACGTGAATGCAAAGCTAAATAAGTTCGAGAGAGCGGCACAGCGGTAGAGAGGAGAGAAAGGGACAGAGCTAGCTGTCGGGATAGGGATGGCAAACTGACCGCAACACAGCACACAATACAAAAGCAACAGAAGGACTAACACACACATATATGTATAAGATATATATATATACATATATATATGTACACACAGCACGCAGTAATATTTATAACAAAAGAACTGGGGCCCTGGGTCAGTTCGCACCTTCATTTGTGCGCCCGTTTGGCCTTTAACAAATGTGTGGCGCTGCTTTTCAGTACAATGACAGCGAATGCTACAATGGAATATGACATGCAGGCGATAAAATTATGCCCAGTGCTGAAAGCGCCTCCAAGTCACAGCACAGCACACAAGAGCCGCAGAGTCCGACTCCGGCACTAAGACAACGTCGGAATCCAGCTAAAAGGTGAGCAATTGGTGTTAGTTTTGGTCACACACACACACAGACACATACACATACACAGCAGATCTGGGCGCAAACACTGAGAGCCACAAATGCCGTTGCGGCAGTTGTGCTAATTTGTTTGTTTGCCGTTATCATTCCTTGTGTGCCCTGGACCTGAAGCTGAAGCTGGGTCACCATTGTCACAATGCCACACAAAGGCACCAGCACAAAAAGACGGACGAGAAATGGAGAAAGGCGAAAGGCGAAAGGCGAAAGGAGAAAGCAGATGGTACGTGCGAGCGCGTGCGAACGCTAACTGGATACACGATAGAACATAGAAGAGGTCAACTGGGAGTGATGGTCGACGCTTAAGCCGCTCTGAGCCTTGTAGCATACAACGAACCAATTGATTTAGCCTGGCCGTGAGGCAGCGTATTTTTAATTTAGCTAAAAACAGACGCTGGCTAACACAAATTGATAGCACTGGCAATTGAAAACTATTGCAAAGGCTTTCAACTCTCATTTCTAAAATATTTACCCTAAATAAGAAACTGCCTTTCAATATGTTTTTAGAGAGTTTTATACAAACATTGATGCAAAAATTAAGAATGTAAAAAAAAATTATAGAAATGACATCTTTTAAAATTTTTTTCTTTTTTTAATGCAGAAACGAACTAGAGTAAAAATCCTAAACAAAATGGTTAAAAATTTGGGAAATGATTTTTGAACAAAAAATCAACCAACTCAGAATCTGTTTTTAGAGAGGGTTTGAAACTTATATTAATACCAGCTATCGATTGAATATAAAATTGCAAGATTCTAAATTTTGATGAAAAAAAAATCTTTTTAAAAATGAGTAAAAATAAGTTGTTCTTAAAAAAAATCTCACATATTTTAAATGCAGAACCAAAATTAATTAAATTGAAAAATATATATATGTGTAGATATATAAATGTGCTCAAATAATGAAGGCTTCTATCCATCTCCAAATCGAGTTTCTATTTTATAAGTTTCTGCTGATTTTTATATAAATTCAGCTTCAGTTTAAAATTGGCCCTTGAATAATTTTATGATAATTTTAAAAATAAAATATTATGCGGCAAGAAATTAGAAACTATTGCTTACAGGGCACATTGATATGGATGAGGTGCACACACACACACAGGCACTGTCTTCAGGCCACAGTCCCCAGCGCGCTGGGCCAAAATCAGATTCAGTGCAGAGAAAAAAGCGTTGCCTACTTATGAGCGCGAAACTGGGCATCTGGCGGGACAGCGTCTGTGCCTTGTCTTCATCTTTCATCTGGGATGCCGGCAAGTGTGCGTCAGTAACGCCAGCTCCTACTTCAGATACGGCTGCTGGTGCTGTTCCCGCTTATTTATCGTGTATTTTGTGTTGTAGCGCATATTAATCATAAAGCGGACACGCGTCGCTTTACGCACGTTTGGCGGTTGGCGGATACGGACACGACAGCGCCAAGAAGACAAGCCAGGACGAAGACTACAGCCAGGACGAGCACAGCGACAACGACAACGACAGCGACAGCGACAGCGACATCGAGACAGCGTGTAACCCAACTCCCCGCCAATGCGTCCGAGTTCTCGCATGAGAACTGAGCGTATTAGATTTAAGCGCGTTATAAATGAGCTGCGCATATTTTGGTTTTGCTGCTACGACTCATAAATCAAAATTTTCGTTTTTGGCATTTTTTTTAAAAGGCAACGAAAGAACTTACTTACATACTTTTGCCCCAGGCCCAACAGGCGACCGCAACGAACGCTAAAAGCAACGAACAAAAGCAACAACAAATAAATGGAAACGTTGCGGTCGGGTGTAACCGACCACGCAATACTCGCTCCCAGTACAATAACAGGTACAAATAATTAATTCGAGCTAATACAAATTATTATTATTATTGCTATTTTAATAAAAATGTTGATTGGGTTCGATTTTTCGATGATGCAAAAAAATGTGCGCCAAATTTAATTCTAAAAATTCCAGAATTTGTCAAAAAATGTTAACTCTTTATTTGTCGCAAATATACACGAGTGTATAAAAAACCAATATGCACTTTTCATTTCGTAAGAAAGAGTATAAATAGCCCTTTGGCCGCCCACGATGCCCCGGCAGCACCCCGTACGCTGCGAAACGGCTGTTGGCTGCTGTCCATGACGGATGATTGGATTTTATGTTGATTACAAAAATGTGCAAGTCGAATTCGGTTTTGAATTTTTTTTTCCTTTACTCTTTTTTATATACATAAACACAGATATATATGAAGTTATATATGTATGAAGTATGTTTTTTTTTTGCGTCTCTTATTACCAAGCATTTACCCATGGTCAGCTAACATCGCCATCATCATCATAATCATCATCATCATCATCATCATCATCAGACTCATCATGGTATCATGGATATTTGGTTGTTATTGGCCATATTTTAATGTGCTGGCCAACCGAGATTTGTCGTAGTACATGTTTGATTTATATATGTGTTTATTTGGCTTGTTGTTCTTCTTCTTCTTCTTTGCATACCCTAACATGGGGTGTATCAATTTGATTATGTAATCTGTAACGGATAACTGAAATGCTATATTTATAATTAAATAATTTATTAATTAATAAATAATATATTTAACAACTAATTATTATTATTATATACTAGCCTATAATTGGATAGGGTATTTAAAGTGCTGCATGCATTCTGATTGTTCTAGTTATTGTCAGCTATGCGTCTGTGATTACTCATAACGTTTTATGTGTGTGTCCGTCCCAGTGTCTGCTGCCTGTTCTCGATCCGTTATTCGATTTGCATGCTAAGTACTCGAATTTTATTTGCATTCTACATAATAATTTAATTTTATTTGTTTTGCTGCATCCGCATCGCTCAAGCCAGCTGCTATTATAGTTTGTTTTTGGCTAATGGCACCTTGGTGGGGTCCATTGATTGTATTGGGGGCGTCGGCGCACCAACTGGGCTTAATGCATTGCATGCGCCTATTGGGGACACTAAACGCCAGCCACGCCCATCCGCCCACAGCCGAACATACCTACCAGTACCATATGTATGCGCTATACTTTAGTTTTGGACATTTTTCGCATTTGTTCTGATGGTTTACTTGCAATATATTTGTATACCCTGCAACCAGATGTGCCAAAGGGTATATCCATGCATATGTTTTTTTTTTTTTGAAACAAATATGTGAAACTCAATTGAAACTTGCCTGCGTCAGATTTAGTGCTAAGATTTTTTAGAATCGCCCGCTGGGGGCGTGGCCGATTTTTACCCCAACATCGAAACAACAAATTCAACATTCTTTTTTTTGAAAATAAGTTAAGTTTAGGTTTTATATATTATTTATGTTTTTTTTTTAAATCCTTTGATTCATTCAAATCAAAGCACATTTTTAAATGTGTTAAATACACATTTAGTTAAAGTCTCGCTTTTTAATGGATATTTTATAGTCGAGCGCATGGATCGTTGTTTGCATTCGTTATTTTGTTAATGCTTTTGATGGCCCGCTTTCATTTAACTGCGCTGTGCAAGCCACGAGAGGGTCGACAATTGCTGCAGTCTTTGGAGAGTCTTCCCAGGAACCAGGCAACTAGTCGTAAATTAGTAGTTGCCCTCCACCCGCCGCCCTTCACCCACCGCCCACCGCCCGCCAAAAAACCACAACAGCAGCAGAAACACACACACACACACACATGCGAGCTATACACTGGAAATAGTGCAAAGGCAAAAAAGAAAAGAAGCGAAAGAAATTGAGGAAAATGAGGCAGTGAATCGATGCAGGAGCAAAGCCAAGTTGTAAAGTTTGGCGAACTCTTAAGTGTGTCTAAACTTTTTGGCTTCAAATCAAATTAAATATTTAAAAATGCTTAGCTTAAATGGAAACAACAAATTCAATACAACAATTCAATACAAAATTGAGGGAAATTATATGGCATTCTTATCATATTAGAGACCAATTTTATTTATATTTTAATAAACCCATGTTTAATTGACTTTATTTGGCCACAGATAATATTTGCTTTAGTATTTCATTAAGGGTACAAATTAGTCGAAAAGCTTAATTTAAGCTCAACGTAAAGCTCAAATTAAAGCTCGACATAAACCTCGGCCTTAAACTTTTAACTTAAAGCTCATTTGAAACTCTACTTTACAATCAACTGAAAATTGAAAAATATTCAAATTAAATCTTCAATTTAAATTTCTTTTTAATTCGAAATAACACACATTAAAATGGTAAAAAAAAAGTTCTTTAGTTTTAATAAAATTTATAAATTTTGCATAATACATTAAACTAAATTATCAACAATTTTCATGGAAATGAAAATTGATAAATAATTTTCTATATTAATAAAAGAAATAATTCTAGTCCTCTTACTGATCTTACAGTCTTACACAAAAGTATGCGTATTACTTTGAATAGCTAAAATTTGATTATGTTAAAATTAATTGTATTTTATTTTTATTAATTATTCATAAACGAAATAATTCTAGTCCTATTACTGATTTTACAGTCATACGCAAAAGTATGCGTATTACTTTGAATAGGTAAAATTTTATTATATTAAAATTAATTGTATTTTATTTTTATGAATGCATCTATGAGATTATTTTAATAATAATAATATATTCTATTTTTCAGTTATTTTTGTTAACCAATCACGTATTTTGTCAGATTTGTGGCTATATATTTTACACGACATTTTTCGGTAAAAATTTTTCCTAATAAAATAAATCCGTTCTATATATATACATATATATTAGGCAGTGCAGCGACTTGGGTTGGTTTGCCTATTGCAGCAGCCACCAAACGGTTGGAAATTATTTATTAACTTTTTATAGTGTATTTACTGTGCATGTGTGTGTATATGTATGTGTATAATTGTATATGTGCTATCATTTGCAAGCTGCTTTTTGGGCTAGGTGGCTCTGGCAGCTGCCTCGGGGTGTGGCATGCACCACACAAATGGAAACTTAACGTTCAATGCAATTTGGATCTTGGTTGCCGTGGCCAATTATTTGTGTTGTTATCGTGGCCGTCACCGTCACCGTCACCGTCGCCGTCAGCGTCAGCGTCAGAGTTACCGTTACCAATGTTGACTTAAATCGACTTGCGAGTCGATGCGACCTTCTTGTGTTGACCTCAATTTTGGCCAATAAGGTTAGCGCTTTTTGCACACAACTGGCAGGTGACAGGCCTTGTTGTTGTTGTTGTTGTTGTTGTTGTTGTTGTTGTTGTTGTTGTTGTTGTTATTGTTGTTATTGTTGTTATTGTTGTTTGCCAGCCATTCTGGCAACAGATTGAAGTGCAAGGCACGAAGCCACATTGACGGAACTCAGCCCAGGATTGGCTCTAGAATAGCTCTTAGCTGCTTCTAACTGCCTGGCTGGCCTGTTAACTGGCATTTTCGCTCAGTGTGCTTCAATTTTTTGGTCGTCCCTATTCATATTTAATGGCAACCCGGCATAATGAGCTGCAAATACATACACACACACACATAGAGAGAACGAGAGAAAGAGAGAGGGAGAGTGACAAGTATTCGCATTGAGAGTGAAACACGGTTTGCATTTGTTTTGGCCCATTGGGACTTGCCAACTTAACGCTTTCCTCTCTCTCTCTCACTCTCTCTCTTTCTCGCTCTTGCTCATTCCATGTGTTTCCGTCTCGCTCGCTTTGAGTGTGTCGCTCGGCCAGCATTGACACAATAAAACTTTTTCAGCACATTTTTCATTCGTGCCGCTTGTGTTGCAAGTGTAGCATTCTGCATTTATTGACGCATTTTGCTCTTTTGCATATTTGCGGCCGCGTTCGCATGCGACAAATGAAGCGTTCGTTCAGTTAGCCAGCTCGTCAGTCGTTTTGGCCATTTTTTTGGGTCGTTTGGGCCAGCAAACATGCGACAATTCATCGATGAAAAACAAGTCCCCATTTAGCTGGCACGCGGCATCAAGCGGCAGTGGGACTATGCCATCCAATTGAATGGAGTCAAGTGCATTGCATTCGGCATACTAATAAATAATACAACAACAGCAACAGCAACAACAACAACAACATTAAACATAAAATATAAAATAGTTTTTTAATATTGCACTACAGCTGAGATACGTGCTCAATGCCACTGCAAATTGACACTATAAACAATGAGGAAATGCCATTACAAATGAACGGACATCCGATGACTGTTCATCACTATCTACATATATATAT
>SCDT01001718.1:0-17984 GCA_004143765.1 Drosophila melanica
TAATGTTATATCATTCGCGAAAAATGCGGTAGTGTGGTGCAATTGGTAAGAGTTGTGCATCTTATCACGGAGGTACCGAGTTCAACTCCCGCTTGTGGAGTATTTATTTTTATTTATTGGTAATTATTAGTAAATTTTATTTTTTATTTTTAACAGGCTCAATACTCATCAACTGCCGAGAGTTTGTGTGTATATGTTCATTTCTGGGTTCAGGGTATCTTCTAGTCGGGTGGTCCCGACTAGAGCAATCTCACTTGTTTTTATAAAATTTTTAGGACTTGTTGAATGTATGCAAATGAGTGTACAATCAAAAATATATATATTTTTTTTTTATTTTTGCGGCAGAAAACAGACTTCAGGATACCAATTTATCTGTCTATATTCATATTATAATTGCACACCTTATATATTTAGCAATTATTTTAAATCATATGAAATATAAGATGTATGAATGTACGTATGTATATTCATATATACATACATTGTATATGCAAATCTGATGTTTCCGTAGTGCATTGATAACGCGATAAATATATAATTAATAAATATAATCCGTGGTCGGTTGGTTGGCCAGCCGCACGTGAGACTTGCGCACGAGAGAATCAGCAATAAAAAGAACAGTAGCTCTTACGGCGCCCACGCAAAGAGAGAGCTAAAACGCAATGCACTTTGGCAACAGCGATGACTGTGAGCAGCGCTGGCGGTTGCAAAAACAAAACAGTTGCTGCCGAAGCGAGCGCAGGCAATAACAATTTAAATTATATACAATATGTGTGTATGTATGTTTGTGTGTATCAATGTAAATGTATTTATGTGCATACAAATTCATTTTGTTTGCAGAATAACAACTGCAAAATACTATGACGGCTACACTCAAGGCAAACAAGTGTACACATATGTATACATATGTACATACATATATGTATGTATACATACACATACATACACACTTGCAAAAATTATTGCAAATGTATGCATTTGTAGGTGTAGATATGTACTTATGTATGTATATGCATTTATGTACAAATAAATATGTATATATGTTTGTTCGTATGGCTGTGTACATCGAGTTGAGTATGAATATGCTATGTATTCATGCAAAACATAGTGATGTACACAAGCACGTACGAATTAACGCAGCCAAAGTCAGCGCCAGCGTTAGCAGAAGACGGAAATACCAAACCAACGATGACGAACGTAAAAACTACGCACCAAGCAACAACAGCAGCAACAACAAAAACAATACCAGCAACAATAAAATACGGCACGAAAAACAAACAAACATGCAGCGAGCTGTGATGAGTAGGAGCGAGAAAGCAGCCGAATGGCCGATAGCGAGCGTAGCGCAGCACCTGCCTAGCACAGGCAGCCACATACCCAACACCCAACTCCCAAACTTCCCCTTCTCCTCTGTTAGCTAACGAGCAAACAAAACTAAACAAAAACAAATAGCTAAGCAATGGCAGATTGAAGCAAAATTCTATTAACCTTTCGAAATTTTACTACGACGTAGTAGAAATTTTTCGATATATATTTTTGTAGCTTTTTTTTGCTGCCCTCGTTCGTTCAACTCGACCTCGCGACAACCGCCACCCGTTGCTCTACCGACTGTATCCAAACCTGAACCGCTCCTGTCTACTTGTTTGTTTAATTTTTTGCCATTTCTGCTTCGCATTCTATTTGTTTGTTTGACTCGTTGCGCATGTGTTGGTGCCAAGAAGCAACTAGCGCTCGTGCGAGGGCTGCTCAGTGTGATTCGAAACATGCCTTATGTGCCCCTATTCATACACTCATATGTATGTTTCAAAAGCTTAAATATACATATACATACATACATTTTGCAATTATTTATTAGTATTTGTATTTATATATATGAACAATTATGTATACATGTAGACATGTTATAATAATTGTGGATTATTCCTGGAGCACATGTAGCTGCCCTCGTTTTTGTGTTTTGGCGCGTACTCAGATCGTCCGCTGTTGTTGCTGTTGTTTTTTAAGCATGACAAAGCACCGTACAATTTCACAACAGCAACTTCATTATGATGTTCGGCTTGTTTTTCCACGAAACAACTGTTTACCGAACGTGGCGGCTCTGCCGCTGCAGACGTCAACAGCGCAGTGTTGGCGCTGTCTGTTCTCAGTACATGTGTGTGCGTACGCTGTGCTCGTTTCATTCAAACGTCCACTGAGAAATTTCATTTCAATACGCAGCCCGGCCAGCGACGCGTCGCAGTCGCAGTCTCCGTCTACGTCGCAGTTGTAGGTTCGTTACAAATCGATTTCGATAAGTTTGTCAGTGTTTGTCGGGACAAAGCGACGCACAGTTTAGATTCAGACGTTAGCTGGTGTGCTTCGCGAACGGTTGTCTCAGAAAAAGTACGATTTTGGGCGCGTAAAAGAAACTAGTGCTAACGGTAACGTCGTGCTCTATGTTATTCTGACAAGCAAGTGCGGGGGAGGCGAGATGCTATTAACAGCCGCAGTTTGCCCGATGTTGTTATTGTGTGTTTGCTGAACGCAAGGCAAAAACAAATAAGTACAAAAAGAAACGGCTTTCGAGAAATGGAATGCCAAAATACAACAAATTGTTAATTGAAATGTGTAAAATAAAAAAGTACGCATAAATCAACAGCAAATAAGTTTCAAAAATTTCAATATTATTTTATTTACCATATAAATGTGTGCGTATGCGTGTTCAATACGTTTTTTACGCGCCTTGAAAGTTATTTTTAAGTTTTTGATTTGATTTTTATTTGTTTACTTTTTGCGTTGTTTAATTTGTTTTGGGTCTAAGTGAATTTTTTTATTTTCAAAAAATGATAGAAGCAGAAGGTAGCCAAAAAAAAAAAAAAAAAAAAAAAAATCTGTCGTGTGAATTTGTATGTAAATATTAATGATACATATATAATTAAATAATTTGTATGTTGAAGCTTCGAATACAGTGAACTGTGGCAAAGCATGCCATATAAATAGTTATAGATTGGTGGTTGAAACTTGTTAATAAATATAGCAGCGGGTAAACCCCAGTCTATAAATCAAGTGAATCATAATGAATGTGGAAATTCTTCTATTGCAAAAACAAAATTTCCAAAATGTTAAAGTGATTATAAGAATTATAAGGAATAATACATAATAACAATATAATCTAGTAAAGCTAATGAATATAAAGATCAAGCAATATCTCTAAAACTATGCTACTTTCAAATTTAACAAGGCCAGCGAACAGTCAGAACTTTCTTGCAAAAAAATAATAATACATAAAATGAAACATGCGTACATTACATAAATGTATCTATGTACAATAATAATGTACAAAACATCTCACATTTACGGACAAACAATTGTTTTTAGGTCTGGCAAGAGTGACAGAAAGAAGTGCGTATAGCGTAAAAAACTAAAGTCTAAGAATAGCAATATGAGTCTAATAATAACACAGATACATCAACCTAAATAAATTGAGAACGTAACCAAAAAGAATGAGCACTGCATTTAAAACAGCCTACAAACAAACAAACTTAAAAACGGACTGTGCACCTTCAATTCTCAGTTTCATTGTTGACCGTGTGTGTGTGCGTATTTGTATCTGTGTGCTCGCTTACCGTTATGATTCATCCAGCTGTTTGCGCAGCAGCATTTGCTCTGCGCAAAAATTCTAAACAAAGGCAACAATATACTAAATACCAAATCATTTATTAAATGCAATGTATGGTAAAGCTTAGTTGTTAAGCAAACTGTCGCGACATCGCACAACTTACCAGGAAGCGAATCGGACGACAAAGATTGATGTCAACACGAGATGCATACACACACACACACACATGTACATATGTACATACATAAACAGCCACGCAGTATGTACGAATTAAATCGCACGTGTCCCTGCGCAATTGTGTGCGTGTGCGTGTGCGTGTGCCTGTGCGCATGTGTGTCTGTATTTGTATACATATGTATGTGCGAAAAAGCTTCCGTCTATTGTGAATAGCTAGAGTGTTGTTATCGATGTTGTTATTTTTGCTGTGACTTGTGACATTTACAGTGAAATTCTTTCAAAAACGCGAAAAATCGTACGACTGATGTTAATTCATGGCAAAGAAAAACGACGACTGCGACTGCACTCAATGACGTAAAAAATAAACAAAAACAATTGCAAGCAATGTTAAGTCTTAAAAAAAATCGATACAACACAACAGTTGGATTATTCTTTAAATATTTGCCAGCAAATATTATTTGAATATTCATAACAAATAACTTAATTATATTATTTTTAGTTGTAATTGGAATGAAATTTAGTTAGATGTGAAGTGAATAAAGCCAGAAACAAAATTAAACTAATAGCTACAAATAAAATTAATCCGTAACGTACAAATAAAATAGATAAAAACAATTTATGATAAACATTTCAAAATGGATATACAAAATAAATTCAAACTAATTCGAATAAAAAAAACACACTATAAAATGTTTCCAAGCCATGTTAAAGCAGACAGATAAGTAAGAAAAATAGAACACATCTTAACTAAACCAAACGAAAGTTATACACCAAAATTTGATCAATAAGGGCGTTAAATTCAAAGTCAAAAAGGGATTGGTTAAAAAAGTAATAAAACCTTACTATAGGTCAGAAGAGATATTTAACGCATAAAATAAAGTGTAATGAAGAAACATGATTTTATATGCTGCTTATGAGTATTTAATATAATAATTAACTAATCAACAACATCTGGGTTGCGACAATGTCAAGACCTCGTCATAGGTGTGTGTATGAATTTTTCCAACTTTAATTCGATAGTTGCTTTTACGATTTTCAATGTAAATCGTTCATTTCTTATAAAAATAAAAAAAATCTACCTTCTTTAAGCTTAAGCTGAAGAAGCCAAAAAGAACACAAATTTTACACATTAGATGTTAGAAATGTTTTTAACAATCCTAATTCATTAAATTTTATTTATTTTTTTTTTATATATCGACCCATCGATGAATATCAACACGATTTTTTGTAAAAAATCGATGTTCACTTCATAATTAAATTTTTTTGTGTTTGTTTTTATTTATTTTTTTTTATGTGATTAACCAGCCATTATTTGGAGTAGGAGGAAGTATCTACGCAGAGAATTTTTTACTTTAGTACAGTTCAAAAATTCCTCGGCAAGAGATCTGCTCTCCTTCATAAGGTAGATAGGGACACCTCTGGCACTAAAGACCTACAGACCACCCCTCGCAAAAAATAATAATAATGACTATTTAGGTATTTAATGTATTGGATATGGTTATAGAACTATCAAACTATCCCGTTTTAAATATCAGGGCTAGCACAAAAAATACACCTCCTCGTTTTTCAGTCTAAACACCTCACCTCACCTAAGAAAGACTGGATAATAGTCACGTACATACATACATGTATATGTATGTATATATATTTATTGTAATCAGTGTTCGAGTTCAAGTTCAATTCAAGGAGTTGGGCCTATTTCGGAAAAAGACTAAAAAAGAACAACTCGATCAATTATCATTATAAATTTCGAGAGATATAATTTCGCGATATAATTTTAAATTAATTTATTTCTAGACAGTAAGAGTACTTTAATCTTAATAAAATTGCATGTGCATATTAGGCTTATTACTAAACTAACATTGTTTTCATTGTTTCAGTGTCGAGAAGACGGGTACTAAATAAGAACCCAAAGAGCAAATTATTAGACGCTGATTGAGTGCATTTTGTCAGCATTCCCTAAACAAAGATAGCGAAGGAGAATATTTAGATCGAAAGAAACCTCTGAAAGCTTATGAGAAGCGAACGAAAACTATACTCTAGAGATCTACCCACCGAGTAAGGGAACTGCAAAGTGGGCAATCAGTGGAGAGTGCGTGAAACGGCAAATGAACTTCAATCCAGAGAGCTTTGTAGCCGCAGCAGCTGCAACCGCCCAAAACTCGCCTCATCCTTACCACAATCAGGAGCAGCACATCATACCCCTGCCGAGCTACGCCAGCCAGTCGGCAGTAGCCGTGGGGATTGATATCGCCAGCGGGTCAGGCGGCGGTAGTAGCAGCGGCGGCGGAAGCAGTTCACCTAAAATCATGGAATGGACCAACGATGATGCGCTGGAGCTCATCGAACAGTATCGCTGCCACACCGAGCTGTGGAATCGCGCTGACCCCAAGTACAAGGATAAGCTGTGCCGGTTTCGGGCGTGGTCGGAGATTGCCGATCGCTTTGGCTGCAGCAAGGCTGAGGTGGAGCGGAAGATGAACGTCCTGCTTACCCAGTACCGAAGGGAGAAGCACAAAATGTTTGTGAAAATTTATCAAGGTATCCAGCCGAATCCGTCCAAGTGGTATGCCTTCAAACGCTTTGACTTCATGGAAGCCGGCGGCGGCAGCCTTAGCGGCTTGCCCGCCAGCGCTACAGTTGGCGGAGTCGCTACCTCGTCATCCACCACCACCTCCACACACAACGGACTTAATGGCTTAGCCGCTGCAGCGGTTGCTGCCGCTGCCTATGAAAGCAGCACTATCGCCGCAGCGGCCAACGGCGGTGCCACGGGCCCCATTAGCTGTGGAGGTGGTGCCGCAACAACAATAGGAACTGGAGCAGTAGCGCCTGCATCGCAGCATAGACGCATCAAAACCAAAGAGCTAAAATATTTTGGAGCGGTGAGTAAGCAGGGCAAAAAATAACCGAATGCGTAAGCATTAATACCAACGACAGAGACAAAGAGACATTTCCGAACAACAGAAAGCGGTGGCGACCATTGACTAGCCAGTCAGCACCTTAACCCATTTGTGACCAAGGGGGCTTAGATCACCCAAATCACTCTTATACAAATCGGTATTGTCACATATTGGTGGACTCTTTCTCACATTTGTTTTTAATAATGGGGAGCAAATGTACTCGAAACGTTCTAAAACAAAATTTAATCCAAATATAAAAATTGCATCTTTTGTCAAAAATCGGTTAAAAATTGATTTCTTAAAAAAAAACAAAATCATTTTTTAATCAGTACTGGCCGTAAAAGAAAATCCAAGTTATAAATTGTATTCTTTTACATATGTGGATAATAATTCTTTATCAGAAAAGGTGAATTTTGTTGTATCAATACTGTTTTATGTGTAAATTCATTTTGGTTGTCACTCGGGTGTTAATATCAATCAAAATCACAAAGTTAACTGTGCTTTGAGCTGAGTATGCCGAATGAGAGCCGAATGGAACGTCATGTGCGCAAGTGACTTGCCGTTTTTGCCGTCAATAGCGAGAGAGAGAACAGAATTTGCCTTTCCTGTCTCTTTCACAATCACTGTCCGGTTCGGTTTTAGTATATGTATGTATGTGTGTGTATCTGTGTGTGTATGCTGGTGCTCATGTGTGTATTTTGTTATTGACGATCAAAACAGAATAAAATTTTACGCATAAATTTTTCTAAGGAAATTGCCGTTGTGTGCGTGAGGTATTGCCCTGAGTTACGCGAGAATCTGTGCATATGCATATGTATGTATATATGTATTTAAATAATCTACAGTGTGTGCGTAAGTTGTTTTTATGTATTTGCGTTGTCGCGCCAGGCCAGGCATGCTTGCGCTGTGAATGTGGATAAGGGGAGCGAGCTGGCGCTGCTGACAGTTCGTCGCCGTTGTCGCTCACATGCTCTGTTTTTGTCTGTGATGAAATGTTTGTTTTGCACGGCGAAATGCGCGTAGCACTTGCCATCGTTGTTGTTGTTGTGATGTTTTGTTTTGTTTTGTGCTTGTCAGTGGCCTCTCTTGTGCTCCCTCACACACGGTGTCCACATATGTACAAAACGACATCTGTATATCAGTATGAATGTATATGTGAGTGTGTTGATTGTGATTCGTTTGCTGTTCGTTTTCTCGTCTGCTTTTGTTTTTACTTGGGCCTGTGGTTTTCACTTGTTTCATGCTACTGTTACTTTTGCTGTTGTTTGTCAGAGTTATCAAAACAATAGCAGCAGTATTGAGTTGCTCCTGTTTCTATTTGCTTGGCTGTTATTTCTGGAAAATAAATGAAATTTTGTTTATCGGAAGAGTTTCTTAATTTTTGTCCGTTCCATATAGGCGGTAGCTTTTGAGAGTCGACCAGATATTCTATTTGTTTTAATTATTATTGGTGTTTTTCTATTTTTTCTAGGGAACAACACAAAACTCTCTTTGAATTTTTCACACCTGCTTGCTTGCACTTTTTTACTATTTTCTTCTCGTTGGTAATTTGTTTTTGTTTTTTTCGTCCTTATTTTTTTGTGTTGGCAACAGCAATGCTGACACCCACTATTCCATCCGAAGAGTTAAATTTATATGTAAATACATACATACATACATATGTACATGCGTATATGTACATTTATGTATTTTTGCTCATATTTTACAACTGTTTTGTTGCGGCATTTTCTTCAAGACACCAAATAACAACAATATGTCTAGCTTGTTGTTGCTAGCGTTTCCGCGGCCCGCAATGTTGTGGTTACGCCAAGAGGCGACGTCGATGTTGACGTCGTTGTCGACGTCGACGCAGAACTGGGGCAGCGATTCCGCCACACGCGTTGACTGCGTTTTGAAAGCGTTGTCCTGCCCCTTACATTTCATATTCCAGTCCCTAATCCCCTTTCAGCTTGTTTGTGTTTAAAAAAAAGCACGCCTGCTTCCTATTGTTCTTATAGCTGGAGCAGTAGCAACTGTTGTTGCTGTGTTTGTAATTTGCGTGTTTTGTTTTCTCTCGCATGCGCTTTTATAAAATACCAGCCACCCCCTCCCGCTCTTTCCCTCCCTGCAGCGCGACGGCACTGAAAAGTGCAAAGGCAAATAAGCTGCAGTAGTCCAAGTAGCAGTAAGCAATGCAACCGAAAGCAGCAAAGCAGCGAAGCAGGCGTCGACTACGACGCCGCCGTTTGTTTTTGTTTACTCATTCACTGCAAAGTTGGTTAGCTGTGCGCGCAGTGTTGCCAGCTTGGCTGGAAATCGAGTTCGAGGGTGGGGTAAAGGTGCTCTTGGAAAAGTTGGGTTTGTTGTTGTGAAAGTTTTGCAAGAATTTTGGTGCAACTGTTTTGTGGGTGTCTTTCTAAAGAACTACAGAAAGCAGCGGTGAACAGAAAAATACAGTTTGGACCAGCTAGTAAACTCTTTTTCAGTTTCAGAATATTTATCTATATGTACATATATACATATGTGTGTGTATTAAACTGTAAGCCCTGACTCAATGACTGATTCGTGATCAGCATAAAACCAAGCAAGCTCAATTTTTTACTGCAATTGTTGCAATTTAAAAGACGGTTGTATGAAGAATCAGAGTCAGAGTCGGAGTCCTCTCCGACCCCATAGCATGTGTATGTATGCATATAGCCATAAAGTGAATCAACGCAACGTTTTTGAGAAAACTGTAATTTTGCCTGTAAATCTTATTTACTGTATAAAGTGGCTGGAGTTTGCCAAATTGCCTATAAATAAGTCGAAATTAATTTGGAATAGCATCCTATTCAGAGACGAATCGTACTTAAATATCCTTGGTCCAGAAGGCGGTCGGGACCTTGGGACCGCCCGACTAGTAGATACCCTGAACCCAGAAATTAACACATACGCAAAAACTCTTGGCTGTTGATGAGTATTGAGCCTGTTCAAAATAAAAAAAAATTTACTAATAATTACCAACGGAAAAATAAATACTCCACAACCGGGAATCGAACTCGCTCCCCCCGTGTTAGGATGCACAACTCTTACCAACTGCTGCACACTACCACATTATTCGTTTATTATATAACATTACTTAACTACCGAAAAAAATCAAGGAAAACGAAAATTTTGCAATTGCCATTAAAACGGTACAAATTAATAATAATAATAATAATTATGAATAACGAAAAAATAAAATAATTCAACATAACTCTACCACCGCTGTATTCGAACCCAGGCCTCCACGCGAAGCAGCTGCGCTTTGCCCTCACTACTGAAAATAGATTCTTGATTTGCTCGTAAACTAAATGTACGATCGTTATGAAACTTTCAGGACTTATTCAGATCATCGAAATTTATTTACAAACCAATTTGCTCGTGTATAGTATTTGATTTGCTTTGTTTTTTTTGGTTTTTTCAATATCGGGGGCGATTGGGGGAGGCATCCAAAACCTGAAGTATTTGTATGTTTTACGCGAACATAAATAAATTTGGTGGCTTTTATAGTTTGGGAGTTATGCTTAAAAAACCGAAAAAAGCGATAAATATCGATAATAAGAAAACGGAAACTCCTTCCATTTGAAATATCGATGTTTTGAAATAAACTTGATCTGCGTATATATGCGATGTATACGAACCGAGTGAGACCAAGATCAGCTTTCTAGCTTTTGTAGTCTCTGAAATCGACGCGTTCATACAGACAGACGGACAGACAGACGGACAGACAGACAGACAGACAGACAGACAGACGGACATGGCTAAATCGACTCGGCTAGTGATGCTGATCAAGAATATATATACTTTATGGGGCTTCTGCCTGTTACATACATTTGCACAAAACCATTATACCCTTTTTAATAACTGCGAGTAAATTATTTTGCGCAGACTGTCTACCTTGTGGTATGAAAAATTCCGTATTTATTTATATTTAGCTCCCAGTCGCGAAAATTAGGGTTCAATGGAAAACCATATTTGGTTTAACTCGTCGTATCTTTTGCAGGAATTGCTTTTTAAATTAAGTTTTCCCTCGTCAATTTAGTCTTTCTGTCCGTCTGTATAAACACAACGATTTTGGATAGTACATTTTTCATTTTCGAAAATTATTGAATTGAATACAAGAGGATTAAAATTCATATAATGAGAGATCAGTGGTGGCTGCAGTGTATATCTCCTAGTCGGGTTAGTGCAAACTTAATTTTGTAAATCTTTCTTTGTTTTAGTGGCCTAAATAATAAGAGTTTTATATTATTATATTATTTTATATTATATTAAAATTAAAGAAATTGATCTTAATCCTTGTTATGTGGACTATCTGTGATTATTAATTTACATTTTTATTACTTTGCTGTGAAGTCCCCAACTTCCTACAGATGTGTAAATCCCCCTATCTAACTATGACCATACACAAATACCCACGACGACCAAGTGATGCTTATTCACAATTACGCGACGCAGCAGCAGCAGCAGCAGAAGCAGTTCTAGCGATGGCGCTTAGCGCTGCTGCCATAGGTGCAGTTTCAGTAATATTAGTGCTTCGGTGACGCGTTTGTGTGCGCGGTGTGCAAAAGTATCGTTTCGTAGTGCATAATTTGCGTGAGCAGCGCCAGCGACAGTTGTTGGACTGGTGTTGATAAGGGCGGGGTAGGTTAGGTGTGTTAAAAGGAGTAGACGACGTGGTTTCTATCGCAGTTGTTGTATAGTGTGTTATTTATTCATTGGATTGGATGATAATCAGTTTGTTTACATTTTTCAGTCGCACACGTACACACACGCAGTGAGAGGGAATTTTCTACATAAAGACACACAGACGTGTACATACACATATGTATATGTACATACAAATGTTCATAGGAATATAGAGTGAGAGAGTTAATTTTGTTTGGGCTGCGCGGCTCTGTCATTGCAGCACGCAAAAACAAGTCAAACACGCACACATGCACGTTAGCTCTAAATACGTAAACAACAACAAAAACAGCTGCAGCAATAAAAATAACAACAAAGCAAAACAGCGACGACACAAACAACAAATAGTACTCGGCTGTTGTTATCGTGATATGCAGAAAGTTCTAGGCGCCAGAAAGAAGACGAGTCAAGTCCTAAAAAGAGGTAGACAAGCATAGAGAAAGAGTAAAAGACAGAAGGAGAGCGCGAGAGATCCACGATCGCTGAATACTACATTAGCATATTGTACGGCCCCACCAACGTGGGGTAGGTTGTTAATATTAATGAATCACGTCTGGCTAGCTTTTCATCTTTCCCGTTCGCTCTTCTCCCATTTTTGAAATTTGTTGTTGATATTTTTGGGACTCCACTAAGAAAATTAAAAATAAATTCCCTAAAGCGCAGACCGTTAAGTGCCGCTCACTGATTCGCTTCCTCGATCTGCTTGTATCTGTTTCTCTCAGTGCTTCCACGATTGAAAGATAGCTCTCTCAATCATGCGTCTCGCCCGATTGTACTCTTTTTTGGTCGTCACACACTCACACAAAAATGCGATAGCAACAACAAAATGCATCGCTCTCTTCTCTTGCTCGCGCTCTCTCGCTCTCTCTCTCTCTTTGAATGTGACGACCTTCTTGCTTTACAAAACTTACTACGCCGCTAGAATATTTCGACAATGTGAGTTGCGTCGTCGTCGTCGTCGCGTCGCTCGATAGCGGAAAAAGTGTAAACATTTATATTGCGCAGAAAGTTGTTAAATAAGTTGAATATCAGTACTATGCACTACAATAGTAGCAGCACCGATGGCAACCTTCCTGTGTCGCATCGTAGAATTATTGCTGCTGGAGAAGCAGAACAAACAAAAACCGTATTAAATACTCAAATATACTTATTCTCTTCTTTATGCCAGATTCAGTGACAGTTTAGTTTGCAATGCTCACACAAATGTTTATAAAGGAGTGCATTTTAATTTTTTGATAAGCATCAACAGCCGAATTGAACTGTCTGCCTGTTTATCTGTCCAGCTGTAAGAAATTGTTTGTATCAATAAAGTAGAAGTTCCCGTAAAATACGCACCGATCAATTGTATTTAAATCTATCGAGAACTCCTTTGATTCTTAGAAATCGGAGAAATATCGATTGTGTGTCCCGCATTTTAATTTTTATTTGTTTTTTTTTTTTTTGAGAATTATGCACCAAGTTTGGTGCATAAATATGTACATACATCTTGTGTTATACACAGAAAAAATATGAATTTTATTGAATACTCTCGGTTGCAAAATTTATAGAGTGTATTAATTTTGTGTAACTTGCCCCTTGTTATCTGTCGTGCCTATCTGAGTCAGATAATATTTAGATTTTAAGGGTTGTGACAAATCGTAAAAATCTATATCACCCTCCCTCCCACCATCATAAATAACAAAAATCGATATTTTCCAAATAATACAGTTTAAAGGTTTCTGCTTTGAGGTTAAAATAAGCCTTCGGTTTCCCCAAATTTTAACGTTCTTCCTCGCAAGAGGTATATTCTAGTATTTTCTGGGTATTTTAAAGCAATTAGGCAATTAACACAGTACTGATTTAAAAAAACATTTTCAAATGTGTAAAGTGGATCAAAAGAAAGCATAGCCTCTGTTCATATTGTGTACGTTACGGAAAGTTACCGAGTGCTGGGTATGGGTTGTCTTCCCGACTAGAGAAAGTTTATTTTGAATTGTATATACTGTTCGCCTTGTACTGCTCCATTCGAATATTCTATGCACTTTCATCAAGATCGGTTAAGCAACCGAATATTTAAAAGTATCGTAAAATGTGAAAACCCCATAACAGCACGAACAATTTCTGCATGCATAGATTTGCGTGTTCTGTTATTTCTGATATTTTTTCTGTTATTTCTGATATTTTGCTTTTGCTGTTTTTAGCGATTGTGTATAGTAAACTTTAACTTCAAATTCGGTGGGTGGTAAGTTTGTGTCCCAGGCTAAAATAAACAAGGACTTTATGTCCGTCTGTCCCCATTTTCTGAATGCACAGTATTCCAAAGCTTTAAAAACCAAAGACCTAATTTTTGAAATGTATATTCTCGTATTCCAATATTTTCAATTCCGCGCCATTTCTTGTGATGCATCATCGATTTGAAGTTTTTTTAAGTGAAAAGAGTATATTGGTTTTGTGCAATGTCCGTCTGTCCGCATGATCGCAATTTTTTTCGCTGCTTTTGAAGCTAGAGACTTGAAATTTTCGATACACATATGGATTCTCGTGTGTACACGCGTCAGATTAAGTGTTAAGGATTTTGGGTTGAGCCCATTGCGGGCATGGCAAACCGATAACACCTAAAATTGCTAATCGATAAAGTCCACAACCTCTCCAAAAGATTGCGACCTTGATATCAAGGCCACGCCCACTATAACGCTCTCCAGCGCCTCCGCTCTAAAAAATCGGATATGCCTATATATTCCAGAGTTTTTGATCTAGAGTTACCAAATGTTGCGCCCGACTGCAACGTTCTTACTTGTTTTTTTTTTTTTATTTTTTTATTAATTTTGTTTATATATCAAAGATTTCACATTTTATAGGTCGTGAATAGAACTCCAACTTCATAAAGTATACATTTTCTTCGTCAGGATCGATAGCCGCGTCGCTGGAAGAGTTAGAAACTTTATCATTTTAAATTTAGACTCGTCCATGGCATGCGCAGCTCTAGTTTGTTTTAAATTATCGATAACTCTTACAATATTCGTAATGCCAATTATAATAAACTCAAATTTGTAGAGATTTGTTGAGAATTGAGAAGTAAAGACAATAATTTTGGTTCAATATAGCAAACGATTGGTGAAATGAAAAAAATTTTACACGCCAATTTGCTGCAAGTGCAAGAAGTGTAAGCGCAAGCACACACACATACATACATGTATGTAAATGGGTTTAAATGCGTGTAACGACAGCTCGCAGGTGGGCTCAGGGTATCTCTTAGTCGTGCATTCCAGACTCGTTTATATTGCTTATAGTGAATTGAAGTAGTTGTGACATATTTGATTGAAACACATTTATATTTTATTAAAACCATACGTTCGATAGCTTTCGGTATTTAAATAAAACAAAGTTTTACTAAAGCAAAAAAGTCGTATGATTGGGAATACGAAGATACTTTATAAAGTATAACTGTTATATAAGTTTATAACCAAAAATTCGCTCTTTTCTGCACCAAATTTTTTTTTTTTATATGTGTATATAAATAAAGTCAATTTCTGCATTATACCAAAACACCCACTTTAACAAACAGCTTTATTATTCAAGCTTTTTATATTGAGCAGCATATTCTCAATCTTAGTTGTCGATTTCATGTATATTTCCTGAGCTATATATATATATATATATATAGATAAGGGACTATACTTTGTATACGAGTTGTTCTCCCAACGAGTGTTGCAAGTTGCATATTGGAATAAAATAGAATAGTTTTAAAAAGATCTTATAATGTTGTCAGTCAACCGATTAATTGAATAAACGTTAATTTGAACAGTTGCATTTGATTGAAAAGTAGGCAGTAATTAATTTTATGTATTAAATTGTTTCTTTTTAGATGGGTCTCCACATACCAATGCTGATAGCCAGTAGTCAAACGCTGGACAGCTGGAACAGCGCCGGCCAATACTCGCCACCGATAGGTAACGCTGGCGGGGGACCCGGTGGTGTGCCCAGTTCCCAGCAACAGCAGTTGCGCGTTAATCTGCCAATGTCATATGGCGGTGCTGGCAGTACGCCCTACACGGGAGTGGGGGGTGGCGGCAGCAGCAGCAGTGACTTCCACCCCAGTCCGCACAAGACCATTGACACGTCGGATAACGAGGATAACAATGTACGGGACGAGACGACGGCGGCGGCGCTTGGACAACTGGCCGCCAAGGTGGAGCGACGCTCGCCGATCCCAATTGTTGGCGGAGGCAGCGGTACCGCAGACTGTGCAATAAGTAACACGCATCCTACGGCCGAGCAGCCTGGCAGTGATCCGGCACCGGTTGCAGTTGCATTAAGCGAGGCCGGCTCTAGTCCAATACCCAACACGAACACCAACATGCATGAGGCGCATAAGAACCATCTGCTGCAATCAAGTCCGGCGTCGGCACGTGCGGCGACGCCTCGTCAGGCGCATGAGCAACTTCACCATAGCCACCACGCGACGCTGCATCATCCACATGGCCATCACCAGGATGAGCTGGACATTAAGCAGGAGTTAGTTGATTATTTTCGTCCCCCGTCCGTGTCCGCAGCACCGCCACCGCCAGACTCGCATCGTTCCTATAGCTCGGCCGGCGAGGAAAGCCGTCTGCATCTGGACATGGCGCAGGATTTGCGCGTCGCCCAGGCCAAGGCGCAAGCCAACTTCGGCGCCTTCGTTCTCCCCCCGCGCAGCAGTAGCGCTCAAATGGCAGCTGCCGCCGCGGCGGCCTCTATGCCGCTCAACATGCGGAAGCTTACAGCTGCTTCGAGTGCCGGCCACATGCTTATGAACTCACTGCTCAGCTCACGGGAAAGCATGTCCGACGCGGACGGCGACGTAGATAACGATGAAGCAACAGAATCAGCGGCGAGTGCTGGTCACATTAAGAGCAGCGCCTCAGCACAGGACGCCAGTTCCGCGGCGGCCGCGGCTGCTGCACTCTACGCGGAGAGCCTCCATCGGGACGATTGCGATTTTGTTGGCTCCAATGTTTCGATGAAGCTGCGCACAATGGACCGTACTCAGCGCATCATTGCCGAAAAACTTATTAGCGAGGTGCTTTATTTTGGCCAGTTCAACGAACTCGAACGAACTGCGTGCATCCAGCCCAAGTGACAGTGGCGTCTAAAAAAGTGGACAGGCTTAGGTGTAGGTTTGGGTACAGGAAAGGGTATTTCGCCGGAAAATGGAATGGCATCGGGATTGAAATTAGCTTGGGACATGGCAAATAGACAAAACGAATTTCCACTGTAAAATAGTCAAGAAAATTAACCACACATAAACAAAAAACAACAAAAAATAAAACAAACAGTACAATTTAGTTTCAGTTATAGTTGTAAAATGCGCATGGGGCAGCGTTACTTAAAATGAGAAACCAGCGAGAGTGACAAGTAATGAAAATAAAAATACAAAGGAAGCCATTAACCTCAAAATTGTTTGTCACAAAACTCACATTGATTGAATGCAGCAACTAAAATTGACTCAAATCGTTTGACATCGATAAGAACACATTCATTGAAATAAAATCTAACAATAGCACCACAGCTAACAGAATCTCAGTATTACTTAATAAAATACATAGAATATATATACATAAATATATATACATATATGTATATATATATACTCCCACAGGAAAGCGTAAAAGCATTTGCCATGTTGGGTTAAGGGGTCTATAAAAAAACGTACCTACGACGCGTCGTCCACGGTCCTTTNCGGTCCTTTTTTGATCATAGACTTGATATTGGTTTGCGATCAGATCCAGGCTTGTAGGCACAGCTAAAATAAGAAGCATAGTTTAACTGTTTGCGTGAAATTACGAAAGACAAAATCCGTTGCTGGTAAAATACTAAAAAAAAAACTTGCAATTTGGTCATTGCAATTAAAAAAAAAAAAATATTCATATGTATATAAATATCAGCATATAGAGATCTTTATGTTTTATAATATGTAAAATTATATTCAATGTACCTTATTTTGAAACTAAATGTTTTTAGTCATTTAAGTCTGGTCGTTAACTTACCAACACCAATCAAAAGCAACTGAAACCAACCATCGTAAGAAATGTTAAAAAAATGAGGGTGTGAATAAATAAATATGTACAACTAAAGCTATGCAGGGCGTCGTTACTACATAGCTAAAAACCAAAACCAACAAAACACAAAATACACTACTATAAATAAATATTGTAATATTATTGTACATTTTTTTGCGAGCATGTTTTAGTCTAATGATGTTTGCATAATATTTAAGTCGACTTATATACAAAGAAAAACATGAAACGAAATCATTAAACTTATTTATAAATTATAAATTTATAAACAAAAAACAAACACAAAAAAAGGAAATTAGTCATATAATATTAAGAGAGTAAATGCAAAAATGCCAAAGGCAAAAAATGCGCAAACCTTCTGTCTAGTTCATATTGTAAGATTGGTCGAGTACATAAAACAGTGTTCAAACATTTTCTAATACACTTTAAAAATGCATCGTCAGCTGTTTTTTAACCGATATTGAGTTTGCTGCGGTTTATAATGGACGAGTATTCAACTTATTTTCATGTGCTTTTAAGGCTGTTTCCAAATGGGTTTATGCCAATCTCTGTCCGCCTTTATAAACAATGTTTTTTACTGTTTTA
>SCDT01001719.1:589-36099 GCA_004143765.1 Drosophila melanica
TTAATGTTGTTTTTTATGTTAATAATGACGAATAGAATTGATTAAAAACATAAACTCGCGATTCTAAATTTAAAAAAAAATTTTTTTTCGAAAATTAACAAGGGGGGGGTACACGCTTTTTTTTCCAAAAAAAATTAAAAAATTTTTTTTTTCAAAAATGCATTTTTTTTTAACTTATAATCAAACTAGAGGCCAAACAATGATCAAAATGCCCTCAAACATGAGAATCGGTCCATTTTTGACAAAGTTATGGGAATTTGAAATATGGGGCCCATGAATCCGTTACTATGAGTGTTAGTGATATTTGGATACTTCTGTACTCAACAGTTACCTTTTTGGCCATTGTACATATGAACTTTTATTATGATGGACATGTAGAGATAGCGTTTGGGACTTACCGATGCTTTCTGCGGTGTCGCTGATGACCGTCGCCGGGCACCATGTGCTCAAGGTCGTCGATTTTATCGGCGTCAGAGTCCATGTCCAGCTGCAGCTCGCAGGGCAAGTCCGCGGCATAGGGGCATTGTCTGCGGGTAATAAATGACATTTAGTTGACAGGCGACGCTTTTGTGAACGTGAATGCGAGTGTGGGCTATGGGATGATTACCTCCCCCTTCTCCCCTACCAGTTGGACTTACATGGGCTGGGCATCAGTGGCCAGGCCAAGCACATGCACACAGTGCTGCAGGCCATTGGGCGTGGGATAGACCAGCGCGGGATCCGAGCAGCGATGATGGCGTTCTGCGCGTTCAAAATGGATTATGGTTTAACTACATTGGATAACTGCACCGGGACTTACTGTACTTCCGTTTGCGGCGTCGGTACTCATCGTCGCTGCCGGTGCTCTGGGCTGCCGTTGCCGCGGCCATGGTCAGTGTGGGTTTAAAGCTCTGAAAGTGTTTCTCTTTGGCGCGCGATGCGGCCGATTTTGCTGCCGTGCAGCAGCCGGTGGGCGCCACACTGGAGCCCGTCGAGGTGGAGGTCATGCGATGCAGCTTCTCGGCAAGCTTTGCCGGCAACTCCGCCTGCTCAGCCTCGTCCTCCATAGGAATAACAATCGCCTCCGGCGTCAACGGCCTGCGTATGGCCAGCAAACCGGTGCTGCGCGACTTGTGCCGTTCCGGCTCACGTTCCGCCGATGCCGTAGGCGTGTTCGCATAGCTGGGCAGCGCGTGCAACGACTGCGAATCGCTTTGGGCCAGCACGGTGCTAACGGTCACATTGGCGCTATCCTCGGACGTGTTCTGGCGCGAGAAATAGCGCGCATAGGCGGCGGCGGCACCATCGAAATCGCCGCCTGAATAGCTCTCGGTGCAGGACACCTGTTTAGGCAGCAAACGCTTGCGCTGCGGCAGCTGTGGCTGGGGATGGGGATGCGGCTGGGGATGCGGCAGAGGCAGCTCCTCGATCTCAACAGCCACATGTGCCGGCGGCCTGGCCAGGCTGGAGGGAACATTAACGTGAAGACGCTAAAAAGAAAACCATGAACAATATATATAAGAGTTGGTTTGCTGGTTAATCCTTTGCAGCCTTTACTCACCGCCTGCTGTGGCTGCGGCAGCGGCAACGAGCGCGCCACGCTGCGCGGAAAAATGGGGCTGCACTGGGCGCTGATGGACTTCGCCTCTAGGATGCGCAAACGCTTGGCGAGACGCGCACGTTCGCGTGTATCCACATCGCCGTGGGCCATGGCAATGATCTCGGCGCCGCCGAAGCTGACCGTGCAGCGTGAACTGGAGTAGGAGAGGCTTTCGAGGCTGCCGCGCAGCGAGGCCGTCAGGCTATCATCCGCCATGGTGGAGCTGTGTAGGACACGTGTGCCGCCAATCACAGTCGCCGTCCCAGTGGCCGTCGCCAGCGAGGTATTGTCATAGCAGGAGGCGACCGGTGTCAGGTAATCCGGTTCGCCGTTGGTCGTTGTGCTCATGGAATGTCGCGTGTCCGGCTGCCGTGCCGCGCCCGCATCCTCATCAGAGCTGCTGTCCCGCCGCGCCGGCAGCTGGGCGGGCGTGTGTGTCTGCGCCTGCACCAGCAGACTATGGCTGTGCACGACGTGCGTGCCCTGGCGACCCGACGAGTTGCTTAGCGTGCTGGCCACGCTATCCTCCGGCGCTGGCTCCGTACCATGTGCTGCCGGCCGCAGCACGGGTAGCGAGCCGGAGGCCACCTCGATATCATCGCTGTGGCTGGATGCAGTCTTGGCTTGGCACACGCCTTTGCTTATTGGCAGCTCCGCCTCATCATCGGACTCCTCCTTGCTGGCGCGACGTCCGCCAAAGAGCTTGCGCGGCAGCAAAATGCGCCCAATGGATTTGCGTTTCTTGCGCTTGGTTCGCTTGTGCTCCTCGTAGTCGCGCTTCAGCGCCTGCATCTTGTGCTCGACGAGCGTGCTGAACACCGCCTCGTAGGTGAGCGCCCGCTGCAGGTCCAGCAGAACGTCATTGGTGGACACCGCCTTGTCCAGCTTCGTTAGCAGCGGCAGTGAATCGCGTCTGGACTCGAGACTCGCCCGACCGCTGCCAACGCCACCGCCACTGCCCCCGCCACTGTTGCTATCGTCCGCATCCGTCATGCTTATGCCACGTGCCCCCAATTGGGTTTGTCTGCTCAAAGTGTTGCTTGTTTTGGTAGTTGCCGCTGTTGTTGACGACTATTTGCATTATCCTCGTCCCGGCTGCGTCGAGAGCTGATGCCACGTTCGCGTCCTGATTCTGCGGCTGGTGCTTGTCATGTGCTTGTCGCGCCACGCGCTGGCGGCCAAATTGTTTCGTGCCGCATATTTGCCCAGTTATGCCAGATATCTGTTGCCAGCCCCTTTCGCACTCTCAATTGGCACTCAATGAATCTCTATTGTGCGCCCCAACGACTTTGAGTGGCTCCAAGTGGCGCTTACGGGCAAATGGCGCACACCTGCAACGAAGACAACAACAACAGAACGGCATAAGAATAGAAAATTCACAAATTCGCAGTTCAATAGCCCGCCAATAGACAAGGCCGCACACAAAGGCTGCAACGAGGACACGCTAACTGTATTCACAGTTACGAGCAGCGTCAACAGTTTGCCAATAGTTTTCCATATTTTTGTGATACAAATTCTTTTTTTTTATTCATGAGTGCTGCTTCCTACTTGTTGCACATACACACACACACACACTCAAGCACACAGGTGCGCCTTATTTACATTGGTTAAAAACTTTAATTTTATTTAGAAAATGCGCCAATTTTAGACGCGCTCAAAGAGGAACTAACTGTAAAGTTGCCATGAAGCATGACAGCGTTAAAGACTTTATATATTTAACAGCACTACACGATCAAATTGTTTTTAACAGCACCAATTGAGTTTAGCAGCAATAAATCAACATTTAAATGAGCAAATAATAGTTAAGCACAGCTTATAAACTGGCTTAAAGAATCCCCAGGTATGGGGCAAGAGTTGTATTTATAGTTGACAGCCCTCTGCCACTGGGAAGTCTTGCACTGTAGCACAGAACCACCGGGACACTGTGCTCTGGGCCATTGGGCGTGTGCCAGCGACTTTCACAACGATAGTTCTCCCCACGGCCGCTGCGCTTTCTGTCGCTGGCAGCAAATAAAAATATACAATGGAAATGGATATTGTTTTCATTTCCGCAGTCACAGTCACAGTCACAATCGCTGTTCATGTTGATGGCGACATTTAAAATATGCAAAAACACACACAGAGTGAAACATATGTATTAGTGCATGTTTGCAGGCCTGCGACTGGCAGTGCTGTAAATGGCGCAGAAAAAAAGGTCACAACAATGGCGCCATCAACCGCAATATGAGCAACAACAACAAGAAAAAAAACTGATTAAATGCAAAACATGCCAAAGGCGGTAACCGCCAACAGCCCTGAGAACGGCTTCACACATTTCGGCTACAGCCTCGGTGCGTGCATTTAACTGCCGTGTGGTAGGCGCTAATTAAACGATACGGCCGGATAATAGAAAAAGTTTAATGCATAAATTTCCACTTTGCATAGGCAAAGTTAACCGCATTGCTATTACCATAGCCGAGTACTTAGTAATCGTATAACCACCTGACGACGACCATGCTGCTGCCTAAGCATCTTATCTGCCCGTCTATCTGCTGCAGAATACAATATCAAACAAGCCAAGCGTGCAAACACAAACTGGGCAGAGCAGAGACTGGGTAACGGAGCAGTGTGGGAATGTGAGTGCGAAAGCGAGAGCGAGAGCACGCATAAATCTAAACAAAACCACATGCCTTAACTCGGCAGGGCCGCTGCTGGCGTCGCAGCCAGTCCAAAAATAAATCATTCGAGGACATAAAGAGAAAGCAAGCAAAAATTATAACTGTTGCTGCCGCAAATGTAAATAACAGCTGCAGCAGAGCTCGCTCAACAGTTGAGCCAAAGTAAATGAGCCAGAGAGCGCCCGTCCTGTTGCTTGAGCGGTCGCCTCTCTTCGGTCGACGCTCAGCTGCTGTTAAAGCGCTGTTAACTACCATTATGTGACTGCTGCTTGTTGCTGCCCACGACAGAGTCTGCGGGTGTGAGCGGGCGGGCAGCATGTTATGTATATGTGTGTTTGTGTGTTCTGGGTGTTTTTGTCAACAGAACTTTTCGGACCCAAGCACTTGACACTTTTTTCCATTATATTTTATTTGATTGTATTTGCGAGCCAGTAAGTTTCGGTTTCAGATGTCAATGACAAGCGTTAATAATGCTTAATTATGGTTCCACACGTACACGTGTATATCGGTACAGTGGTACATACGCGTCGTATACGTCATGATTTGGAGTTTTATTCTTTTTTAGCTAGTTTACAAAATTGGCTAACCGCATTAGGGCATTCGGTCACGGTTTATACTGAGCAATTGTTAATATTAATGAAGTGCAATTACCCGCACAAATCTGGCTCTGAATTGCAAATGCCATTAGCCTGGCTAGTGGCGGTGGCAACAGCTGCTGCTGCTTAAATTTAATCAACTTTACACTAGCCGATGCTCCCAGCTGGGTATTCAATTATTGACGCCTTTCCGCCGCGACGGCCTTCACAGAGTTTTGTGGGCGTGGTAGCAAATGCAGCGCATACACAAAGGCGAATGCCAAATAAAACATGCACATGGCTTAAAACACATGACACCGAAACGAGAGAAGCTCAGCGGCCAACAAAAATATAGAAAATGGCAAAGAACACTTTTCAGCTGCCTGACTGAGAGATGCTCTGTAAATGCCTAGAAGCTTAAAACTTCAAAAGAATAGCGCGAGAGACTGTAACCGTAGAGTAAAGTGAACATTAACATTAACATTAACATTAACATTAACATTAAAACTTACTTTAACAGAAATATGCAATAGGCAAGTGTTACTCGAGTTACATTTAAATTAAGCTACCTTTTCTATCGTATACTTTCAATGCAGGGTATGCAAATAAAAACAGTACAAATAGAAAACGCTTTTTGCACTGGCACGACCTTTGAAATTAGAGTTCTGAGATGCGCACGTAAAGTTTGTGTGTGCCTTTCTCTATGTTTGAGTGTGTACATGTGTGTGTGTGTGTGTGTGTGTGTGTATGTTAGTGTATACAACAGCACATTCAAAATGAGTCCTTGGCCGCAACGAGCTGCAACATCGGTATGTCCTGGCCCTGCACCAGTCCCCAGTTTCTGTTTCTGTTTCTGTTTCTGTTTCAGTTTCGGTCTCGGCCCCTAGCACCGTGTCAGATAATTAGTGAAAACTGTCTGTGAAGAAGAGTCTGTCGCTGTGGTCCGAGTCCGAGGTACCACGTTCACGTCCACGTCCACGGCAATGTCATGCCGTACGTCGTCAGCCCCTATCCCTTTCCTCCCCCTCCCCGATGACAGCCTTCGTCCAGATGAGCCATATGAAATGCAGCCTGACAGTTTTCTGACACACAAACATGTAAAACGAGTGTATGTTGTTGTTGTTGCTGTTGTACAGTTCAGCTGACAACAGTAGACACTATTTGTGTTGTTGTTGATGTAGTTGTTGCTGCTGCCGCTCAAGTTCAAATGTTTGTCTGCATTCTAAGAATTCATGTTGGGGCATCTTTTGCTCGTGTTTAAAAGCAAATTTCCGCACATATCGATGCCTCGATGCATTGAATTCCCACCTGGGAATAACGGCACACTGATTGCATTTACAGTAATAAATGTGTTATGATATAGATATAGTTCAGAGAGAGAAGTTAGAGTTTAACTATTAAGTAAATGCTATTTTAAATGTAGAACAAATTATAATCAAAGTGCTATCAAACATGAAAAATGGTTTTTTTCTTGACAAAGCTATGAAAGTTGAGTATAATTAAAGATATTTAAGAAATATGCACACAATATATAGCAAATTTGCTATCTCTCAACCTATAAGTTGCCGAGTTAATTTAGGTATATTCTATATCCTATTCTTTACGAAGTTTTAAAAATTAATGCCTTTTTTTATTTATATGATATTTCTATGAAATGCAATTAAATTGATGATCTAAAAGTTTTTCGTTTGATTGAACTGGACGCTGACTTTGTTCGCACAGTGCGACTTTTTCTGTTTATTTGGTTAGTCGGCGCGTATTTTTAGACGGTTTTCAGTCACATCAGCTCATCAACCAATCAGCCAAATAACAGCGACTGCTCCCCCCCTCCCGCGCACTCTGCACTCACTCCACCTTCCGTCTAGCAACTATCGTTTGGTATTTTTGTTCTTTGTGCGTTTGATATAAACAAGTGAGGCGAAGTAAATGTTTACAAGGAATTGTTTTCAATTTGGATATTTCGGTATTTTGGTATTCGGTTGTTGTTGTTCTGTTTGGCATTTTTATGAATGGGCTGGCCTCCCATTGGCCATTGTCGGCAACGAACAATAAAAATTATTTAATTTTTTCGCTTAATTTAACATTTCAGTCGATTGTTTTCATGCATGAATATTGCGTATACGCAGCGTTATCCTTGTCGAAATCGATGCGCTCGCTGCCCGCCTTCTCCATTAGTTTCATTAACGTTCATTCAAAATCATGAACGCAGCACTTATTTATTTGGTACTTTAAAGTTTTTCACTATTGTTGTTGTTGTTGTTGTTTTTTATTGTTGTTGTTGTTGCTGGTGGTAATGGCAAAACATTTGTTCTGGCTCCCAACCAGCCAGTCCGCATGACAATCGATTTGTGCTGCCCAGTACGTAAATACAAATCAAATATGCATTACAATTGGCCCGTTGGCCAGCGCAGCAGGCCTTGACCGTCGCCCAACCCACTCCCCCCCCNCCCCCCCCGCCCACCCCCCCCCCCCCCCCCCCCCCTCCCCCGGACCACTTATTGCCACCAAAAACTTCTGTTGGTGTTTTTCTGTGCATTTCCCGGGCAATACTTGTAATTTAATGATGCGTTCGCTTCCAGATCACTTGCAAGGCAAGCCAAGGCGCAGCTGTTGCCTTGCTAAAGTTTACTAACTCAAACACACTTAACAAACATTTATACAGACACACACACACACTCACTAAACAGCTAGATCTCGAAACTTCGAGGCACATACGCTATGGAAGAAAGCAACAGCTACTAATTTCATAGGATGTTTATTTTATATTCAGTATTTTGTAAATATACAATTTATTTTGATGTTATATATACTTGTATATATATAATTTAGAGGGTACTTTCTAGTCGCATACACTTTTGAAACATTTGTTTGGTTCACCAATCAAAGTAATTTGGCGTTAATATAAATTAAGCCCAAATGACAAATGTCAAACTTTTAAATTAAAATTCCATTTGGCATTTAATTTAGATAAATAAATGAGACAAAAATAACAGTTATTTAGCATGTTTAAAAGCATTTCTGTCTGCTTTGATTAGGTTAGAATATATTTAGTTATTAAAGCGTATCGTTTAACCACAAATTAAGAGCTTAAGTGTAAAAAAGTTAAAACTTAAAGTCAAATATCAAATTGCCGCAAAACTTTCAGATGCATCTCAAATTACAAACACTTAACAGTTATCTCTGCAGCTGCCTCAAACCCCTCACACACACACTTCCCCGCAATTTTAGTGCAATTTAATTGCAAAACATTTAGCCAAATGCTTGGCCCTAATGCGGGTTGAGGGGCGACACATGCGTTTAGCTATTAATTAGAGAAACTCATGCGAAACACACACATCAGACACAGACAGGCGTACACACACACACACACACACACACACACACACACACACACACACACACACAGCCACAAAGTGAATGGCAAATTTATAGCTTTTTATCGCTGCAACAAGTTTATCTCATGTTGCTGCTAACTGGCGCTCATTACGAAGCTTGTCTGTGTTGTTGTTGCTGCTGCTTCTTCTTCTATCTATTGTTGTTGTTGCTATCGCTGCTGTGGCTTTTGCAAAGTTAGCTGCCGCTGACTGTGCGATTTGTGTGTGTGTGTGTAAACCACATGGCGTATGAGTAATCAAAATAGCTACATCTACAACAACTTCTGGCGCGCATATTTAACACGTGGCATTAAAAGTTAATGCGCTCATAAATACCTCACACACACACACACGCAGTTACACAGATGTGCCAGACACTAATTGCGCGTTTGTGGGCGTGTCTGCTGGCGGCGCGAATCGATGTAAATGGAAGACAAGGCGCGTTAATCTTCATTAAAAAGCAAGTGTGAAAAATGCAACGGCTGCATTTCAATTGAGTTGCAACAAAGAGTGGCCATTTATGCGGCGTGTTGCTGACACCATCAACGATGGCAACCAATGCTGGTTGCAACAACAACAGCAACAGCAGCAGAGGCACATTGTTGATTGCATACGGTTGAAATATGTGGCTCATGCATATATCATGATGTGTGTAGCCGACACAGAAATAATATGAATATATAGTGCATATAGAGCAGCAATGTGTGTGTGTGTGGTTGCCTCTCTTGGTGCCTAGGCCCAAAGAAAAAGCCAAAGATGCCGCTGTAGCAGCAGCAGCAGCGACAGAGGCAGCGGCAGCAATGGGAAAACGGCTTATCCTTGAGATATAAACTGACATTTAAGCAACTCAGGCAGGCGTATGCATAGAACACACAAACACACAAACACACACACACACACACACACACACACAAACTAGCAAACACACACAGATAAAAGTAAACACAGCTGGCAGGCTTGCCCTTGTGCCGCACCACCCCACACCACCCCGCCACGCCATGCCACGCATTCCACTCGCTTTCAATGCAATTGACTTGCAACACACACAAACACACACACAGACACACTCACAAAAAGTGTTGCATAGAGCGCGGCGCAGCTTCCTTTTCAACTGCAGCGAATCTCTTCCCCATTTAGATTGCCTTTGCCACACCTATTTGCATTTAATTTCGTGAATAATCGTGCCACAGATTAGTGCAGAGAAATACAAGTTCAGCAATTAAATTAAATTGCATTTTGTGTAAACACAAATTTTATGAGCGCTTTTCATGGCTGTTGTGCGTTTTTATTGAAATTAAATTGTTCGTGTTAAATTTCACTGCAGCAAATTGCTGACTCTACACGTGTGTGTGTGTGTGTGTGTGAGAGAGTGTGCAAGTGTGTGTGTTGCATGTGTTTATTTGTCTGTGCATGCGTTTGTTGGTGTGTCTTCTGTTGTATCCTCTGGCACGTCCACGTCGCACGTTAGTCAATGTCATGTTGCCTGCCAACACCAACACGCACACAAACAAACACACACCAGCACACGCACACACACACACACATACCATAACGCATACAAACATTTTGTGGCATTTTTTGTGTTCATTGTGTGTGTGTGTGTGTGTGTGTGTGTGTTTGTGGCGTGTATGTGGCAGATATGAAGTATTTGTCCGCTGCGCTGTTGGCATTCGCTTTTTTGACATTTTTTTAAATACCCTGTATGCACACAGTGGCCACAAGTAGGGTGTGCCAAACTTGTAGAAATGTTTTTTATTAATATAAATATTCAGATATTCAGAAATTTTTAAATAAATTATATATGCGCTCTTAAATTGAGCTGACATTGACTTTACATTTTTTAGTTTTGTTATTTTTAGCACAGCGTAACTGCTAGTCGTGCATGCCCACACATATTTTCACACGGTTTTTTCTTGTTCACGCAGACGGGGTACTTATAACTTTGTCATGAAGTTTGCAGCTCATGGACAGCAATTTATGTGCTTCTGTAATTACCCTCTTTGGTGCTTAAGAGAGCTTAGAAAGACTATATAGTATAAGACTATATAGTATAAGAAAATAAATTAAAGTTACCTTTTTTTAAGGTCAACCAAAATGTACTTAAAGACCTTAAGAAAAACGTTTCAAGGATGAAAGAAAATATAATAAGAAAGAAAAGAATGTAATAAAATAAAATATATAATAAACTAAAATAAGATAGAACAAATAGAATATTAAAATAAACTATTTAAAGCTAAACTAAGACTCAACTTTTGTTCTAATTGCTGCAAACAAACATACTTGATGCACATTATTTTATATATTCACTCTTAAGTATTTATTATTCGGTGTTAAATATGTTTCACTGCGTTTATTTAAAGTCTTTTCTGGTTGACTTTTGGCTTAACTCAGTTTGTCAGTTTATCACTTTATCGGTTAATCAATGGCAGCCAACACAAACATTGTTGGCTTAGTTTAATTGCAATTTCCACGCACATATATCATATATCATATATACATATATATACTATTTAAACATAAATTAACTATTTCGTGTGAACTGAATTGTTTTAAAGCGTTTGCTTTTGGCCGCCAACCGCAATGGAAATGGCTTTTAGTTTATGCACATATTATTTTCTAATGCGGTCGCACTTTTAATTTGTTAAATTATAGAGTAAGCCAATTTAGCAATTGGCTAGTTTCACAAAATGGAAATTCTACCAAATGCTTAAGTGCCACTTTTCTCATCCTCCCCTTTTCCCAACTGTTGCCAAATTGTCGTGCTAATTGCATTTGGGTTCCGTCTGAAACCCGAAAGGCGTTTTATACTAAATTTTCACAAAATACGAAGAAAACTTTTGAGAGCCCAAATCGCCTAAAGGACGCACAATTGCGGATGCGGATGTTTGAGCATCCTTTTAACATTTATTTGGGCGCTGATTAACAGCAGATTTTCTCAGTTTATTCGTTTGATTTAATTAGAAGCAATTGACAAATTTACAGCTGCGATAAATGCACATTTAAATACCAGCTAGGCTGTAAAAGTTGTTTAAGTTGGGTACAGGGTATCTACTAATCAAACACATTCGAATAGGTTATTCTTGTTTAAAACTTAACTAAATAGTTTAAACAAATTTATCACTCGATAAATGAATGAATGCGACTAAAATAGACCTGTTTACAGGGTATCTGCCATGTTAAGCAATCGATTCTTAATTACTGTAATTGATGTTATGCAGCTCTTTACACAATTAAGCACAACAGCAACATTTACGATTTATGATTGCGGCCTGTGACTTGCATTTGCAATTGCAATAATTTATTAAAAGGCTCATCAATTACGCACAATAAATGTGCACAACAAATGAATTCAATGCCAAACAAAAGTTGTTGTTGCTGCTGCAAAGAAAAAAAACAGCAAGTCAGACACAATCTGAAGCAGGGGGAAAGTGGGCAAAGGGCTGCGTCTCAGTTAAACGTTGGCTATGGAACATCCGCAACATGACCGAAAAACGGGAAATTGCCCTTTAATAAAACTGGCCCCGAAGCAAGTATATATATATATATATATATATATTGTGTGTGTGTGTGTGTGTGTGTGTGTGTTTAATAATTTGAAAAACCAAGTCAATGTCAGCTACAAATGATTGGTAGCTGCTGCTGCTAGCTGGCAGGAATATGCCGCGACATATATCGATGATTAAGGAGTTGTCATATGCTAACCACAACAATGGCAACAAAGAAACCGAACAACAATAGAAGACCGAAGCCTTTTGTATTTGTTGACGTCATTGTGGCCAAGTTAACTGTGGCCTTGTGTGTATTGCCGTGGAAGCTGTGTGTCTCAGACCACACTGAGATAAATCAACTTTAACTAAATAGAAGTAGATGAATTAAGTGAAAAATTAATCTTAAATACGAAAAAAGAACAAATGTCAAAATTTATATAATTTTTGATTTTTTGTATGTGGAGCAACTAAATATTTATCATTTCAATTTTCAATCATAAACAGAAAAATTCAAATGAAATACTTAATTGAAATACCTTTGGTTTCACACATTATGACCCACAAATTGTTTTCCATGAAAATCGGTTTATTTTCTTAGAATTTTCCGCTTGACTGACATTTTGCTCAGTTGTATTAAGGTGAAGTCGAGCTAAAATACCTGATTTGCGCATAATTTCTGTGCACAGTCGCTTGCCAAAGCCGCACAGATTCGTATTATTTATGCTGCAAACACAATCTGCCGCCAGATGCCATGTATTATATATACAGCCCCAATGTGTATATACATATATATACATATATATACATATATATACTATATACATGTATGACATATAGTGTGTGGCCAGAACTACAGATGGCGCGTTCCCACCAATGCGCGGAGGCAGGATAAACCAAAATACACAATGGACCCGCGAGCACACAATAAAAAATTCGCCTGATTCGGATTCGGATTCGGTTTCGGTTTTGGTAACGGTAACAGTTAAGGTATAGCTCAGATTTATGCAAAACTTTAAAATACATTTTATTTCAGACAGCAAGAAAAGTTAACCGAAGATGAAATATACTGCCAGAAAATGGTATTTATATGTTTCTTTCATATTCTTTCTGCAAATGAAAACTAAATATACTATATACAATCCGATTTGGATTTGATGGTTTCGAAAGCGTCTTCTTCTATACATAAATAAGTTTGATAACAAAACTAATGTATCCTTTGCAAGGGTATAAAAAAAGGTATGGCCAATTTTAGGCGGATGTTTATAAGGCAGAAAATGAGACGTCAGACATGTCACATACAATTATCTATACTCATATTACACACACATATCGGTAAATATATATGTATGTATATATAAGTATGTGTGTGCGTGTGTGTGAGCAACAATGTATTATCTTGTGCAAGAAACTTTTCAGCAGCTCATAGGTAACAAGCCGTGCTGAGCTTTCAAGAAGTTTGCACGTATTTTTTTTTGTTGCCCTTTTGTTACCCATACGCCATGTGGCCTGCGTGACCAGACGAAACATATGTTGGAGCATGTCCTAAGCTGTGGCTAATACATCCTTGGCAGCCTCTGGCAGAGATTAAAGGACACACGCACACACAAATCTGGAATCCATCGAATAAACTTATGCAGATATTTGTGTATATTGTTGAGACTTCGAGTTATAAACGCTAGTTGGGCTGCTTTTTGATATCAGATTCAATTTAGCTAAGGACATAAGGACATGCAAAAGCTGTCTACAAAAAAAAGCTTAAAACACTTTAAAGTTTTCTTTAATAATATAGAATACAAAGTGTAAAAAAATATGTTGTTTTACTTACATTTGTTTTGTAAAAGTTTGAATTGCTTATTACGAATATTTCCTTAGTTTTCCGTATTTCCGTAAAGATGAAACTTTTTAATGCGAACTTTTATTTCATGCAATATTTCATTTAATATTTTTTTCACTGGTTCTTAAATCTAAAGTCAAAAAATGTTTTTGTTAAAGCTTCATTATTATATGCAAAAACGATTTAGAGATCAAAATGATATCACACATGAAGATCCGTTCGGTTTGGACTAAGTTATAGAAGCTTAATTTTGGACCGAAGACTTAATCGCCTCAGAATGTAGTTTTTGTAAGTTAGTAAGGGAAGGAATATATTGACTTTTAATCAAAACTCCTGATTTTTACTGCTTTTCTGTTAAATATTTCGTTTTACAACACTAGCTGTTCCGTGCCAACTGTGTTAGAAATTCAACTGACTCAAGGAAATATACAAAGCGCTTATTTCTATGTAATTTTAGGTCCCTTGGGAATTCTCAAAGAGTGGAATTGGGGTTTTTGTATATAGACAAGGCTTATTTATTAAAAAATAGCCATAAACACCTCAATACGTTTTAACTTCAAAGCACACCAAAATTTTTGTTATTTCTTTTACGCAGCGCACTCATGTGTGAAAAAAATAAACACAAATACATATAAACATGCATAGTGTATACGAAACGAGTCGTTTGTTTATTTGCACAGGAATGTTTTTCTTTTTTTTTCTTTTGCTTTTTTTTTAGTAGCGAACTGGTTGCCGTTGTTTCAAAGCATTTTGCTGACAATTAATTGTGCATTATTTTAATTAGGTCAATAATTCTTCGTTTTAGATGTGCCCAGGCTCGTATAGAAACCAGCATAGAATGCGGCAAGCTAATTACGAAAAAGGTCCGCAATTGTGTGCTGAGAACAGCAGAAAAATCTAGCTGGCAGACATTTCAATTAGCATTGGGCTATTTCTTTTACTATATACGCAGTACATAAGTCATAGACAAGCCTAGGCAGCGGGCAGGGTGGCAAGTTGGGGCTGGCAGCGTGGCAGCAATTGGCCAAAATTGGTGGCCAGGCAGGTTGCGGCCAAATGTGACAGAAATCGAATTACAAGCGAGCCAAAGTAGCAAAAGCGATTCAGACCACCGATATATATATAGGTACATATATAAATATATATGTATTAGTATAAGTTGTATGTATATATGTAATAGCTGCCAATACTCAGACACTGAGCAACAACGGCAATTTACACTCATAATTTATCTGTGCAGAGTGGAGAACCTACACAAAAATTTTGACATACTTCAAGGCGCCTCACACACACACACACATACACATACGCACACAGAGAGCGAACGTGTATCCACACAAATTGAAATTCTGGCAGCGGCAACAGCTTCAACTTGTTGACGACGTCGGAAGCAGCCGCAAGTAGTGGGCGTCAAATGCTGGGAAGGACGCGAAACAGCAGCAGCAGCAGCGACAGCGACAGCAGCAGAGCATAAAAAGAAGAAAAAAAATCAGAAGGCGCTGCTGGATTCAACAATTTGTTGAATGTACATACACACATACAGACAGGAATACAGCTGTGTGTGTTACATATACAAATAAAAGTATGTGTCGGACTTTTTTCGCTTTATGTAAAAACGAAACACACACACACACAGACGCGCACGTCGAGTGCTGGGCAAACGGTTTGCGGCAAGCGTTTTGTCTGTGTTAGTGCGTCCGCGTGAGTGTGTGTGTGTGTGCTCGCTGAGAGCGAACCTAACGGCAGCCGGAACGACAGGCTCCAAAATGTAGCTCCGAATTCAACGTTAAAGAGCAAATAAATGGCTCGAAACAAACAACAAAAAAAAAGCGAAAAACATAAACGAAAATGCTAAAGCAAAGCGCACACAGACAGCACAGACAGGCGAAGGTAACCGTTACAAAATGTGCGTAAAAAGCAGTTCAGTGTGCGTGTGCGCTTCCGCTCAATTCTGTGCCGTGCCTGGTTTTAATATTATTTTAAATTTAATTTAAACAACTTTTTATGGTTAACTTTTTGCTGCTGATTTTTTTTAAAGAATTTTTTATACGCACTGTTATTGAATTTAACGTTAAATTATTGGGTTTTACGCGGTTGTTTATACACATTTATTTATACTTTTTGTATATTTATTTTTTTTTATTCACTAGAAATTTTCTTGTTGTTTTTCTTTTGTGGGCTGTTGAATTTTTTATGAAGTCGCAACGCACACACAGTCACAGCCTCACCGATACTCGGTGCGAGAGGGGTTTGGGGGTGTTGGAGGTAACGGTGAGGGGGCACGCGAGGGGTCCGCAGTTTTCGACTGTCCTCAGTCTGTATGCGTGCGTAGTATGTGCGTAGCCGTACGTGTGTATGTGTGTGTGTCGGTGTACCCGTGTGTGTGTGAGCGAACGCGTTGCCGACGATGCTAACAGATCCAAATCTCGCCCAACACTGCTGGGGATGGCGTCTGGGCGCTGATGCTGCCTACAGAGCTACATCCTAACAGTGCACTGTTAGCTTAACATAATAGGGCCACTCACAGAATCGAATGCGGGCAATAGGTCAGTGTTAGCAGTGAGTGCGAGCACGAGCTCTGCTGCTGCGCTGCCACTGTTATGGTTGGTGGGCAGCGCAGGTGGCCTGCTAACTTTTAACTGATGTCGTACGACGTCAGCGTCAACAGCAGCTACCTTTATTTGATTTTTTTTTGCAATCTGGCTAGCCTTAGTCTGTTATTTATGCGATGCTGTTGCATGTTTTAGTCCAAGCATCTGTTTTCTATCAAAAACTTTGTTGTGAACGCTTGCCAAGAAGTTTGCGAGTATTTGTGTGTGCGTGCAGGTGTATACACGTATGAGTAGGTTGGATTGGAAGCGTTTTATGGCCCTGCTTCCGTTAGCCAAGCGGAAAAATGTTTACTACAAAGCAACACAACAAGAGCAATATGCAAAATGGCTTTTGTCCGTTTTTTTTTTCTTGCCTGTCTGTTTCGGTTCTTACTTCTGCTTGTTGTTGTTCTTGTTGTCTGCGATGATAGTCGGCACTCGTGCATGTGTTAACGGTAATATGGCCACTTTTTTTGTGTGCGTATTTTTTTTAAATAAGCATAAAAAATATATATAAAAATGCATAAAAAAATCTGCAGATTTCATATACATATGTTGCTGTGAGTGGGTGTGAAAGAGAGGGAGAAAGAGTGTTTAGGGTGGCCAGAGTCAATTAAGTTAGGCAAAAGCAAAGCCACAAGATGAAAAAAAAAACATCAACCATGTCAGCAGCAGGCGCAGCAGCCCAAAATAAAACAATCAAAAACTTTGGCCAGGACGAGGCAAACGTGCGCAGCAGCAGCAGTTGTTGTGCTTATTTCTACTGCTGCTGCTCTTATTGTTTTTTATACCCTTATAAAGGGTAATGTAGGGAAGCACTACATATATGTGTTAAAATCGCACTACTATATCATATGCGAACGATCGGTTGAACAGTGAGTTTTTGAATGAACAACTTTTTTGCTTTTCAGGATTCCGAAACAAACTATTATGCAAAATCTGCAAAATTTTATTAATATAACTACTATAACTAAAGATTTTCTGAGTAATCACAGCTAACTCTCGATATACAGCCAACATCCTGAGGGTATTTAATCTTCGGCAACCCGATGACAACTGTTCTTTTTCGTTTTCCTGTTATTGTTGTTGTAATTGTAACGGACCGCGGCGTGCGTAAAACGCACACAAACACAACAAAAAACACACTTCGCTAATGGATGTTGTTGCCTCTGCCACAAAGGGAATACACATGTTTAAATAGCTACGTGTATACGCACACATACACACACTTATGAACACACGCTCACGAACACGCACACACACACGCACAAATAGCTGTTGCTGCCAAACACGCGCGACTTTGATTAGCCTACTTTGGTGCGCATTTTCATACAATTCAATTTACATTTAAGTAGGCAGCCTCACAAATCTACGATAATTTGACGTTCAACGTTTATTTGCCAAGTGATTTGACTATAACGGGGGACTGGGAATTAGGTATATGTCTGACAACCGACGGACTAAGCGTAGCCAGAGACTTGCGAACGTGTCGAGTGCACGGCGTCAACTGTTTAGCTTAGTTCGCACGCACGATGCGACACAAACCGAGAGCCGCAACAGAAAAGAGAGCCTTGAATGTTAGTTAACAGCGCGCTAACAGCGAGCCAAAGTTGGCCAATAGGTCAGTTACACTGCAGCTGCAGCTGCTTTGCCGCATCGCAGAAAACTTAATGTTAAACATAATTTATATTAACAGACACTGAGCGAAATTTGGATGCATAGCAGAATAAGGGATATTGCTTGATTAGAAATACCCTGTTTTGATATTTAAAGTAACTTACATTATATTCTATGTGAAAATGAAATTAACTTTTAGTTTTAACGCTGTAAACAATTCATTTCAGGGATTTCCCTGATTTTAATGCAACCTTAGAGCAGTCTGCCATTTATTTGGCCTAAAACGCTTTTTTTTTGTAGTTGTATTTACAAATATGTTTACACATTGATATACATATGTTTTTGCATATTTGAATATCCACAAAAGCACATACATATCGCTTTATAGCTAGCCGCAAGGCTATCATAATAAATTAACACAATTTATGATTTTGCGATAAGGCAAAAAGGAAACCTGCATAAATGCAGGCTTGTGAATACACACATTAAACAGAGAGAATTGAGGTAACTTTATGCAGAAAATTAAATAAATCAAAATATATGCTGGTTGCACCAATATGTTATACAAATGAAAAGAGTTATATTCCACACATTTTGTGACAAATAAATTCAATATATATATATATATATATATATATATATTTATATTGAAAGCACAAGCTCGTTTTTCTTTCGTAAATATCCGCAAAAGATATTTAAATATTTATTAAATACAACTTGTATTTGATATGCGTAGGTGNTATATTTATATTGAAAGCACAAGCTCGTTTTTCTTTCGTAAATATCCGCAAAAGATATTTAAATATTTATTAAATACAACTTGTATTTGATTTGCGTAGGTGTTGTAAAGGATGCAGATACATTTGTACAGCGAACTAAAAGAATAACTAGAGGTAAAGCTAAGGCACTTAACGGCGGTCGGTTTTGCCGGTGCCACGCTTGCCGGAATATAAATGCCGTGGCATCTTTGTGCCAATGAAACGATCCGCTTCGCCTTTAAGACCCAGCCGTGTGACCTTCTTGGCAATGTCCCGCTTGGCCATGATCTGTGCCTTCTTCCTGATGGCAACGTCCTTGATGCCGAGCGTATCGCGAGAGGGCGCACGCTTGAGGGGCTGACCCGTTTTCTTGACCACCGCTGAGGATTCTTTGTCCAGCAGCGGCAGCTTGGGCGTCGTTTTGCTGCCAACGGCGACAACACCACGGCGGAGGTCCACAACGGATTTGGTGAAATTGGCATTCTCGGTTCCGGACATGTCCACGCCAAGACCCTCCATGGTCTCCACGAGCTTGTTAACAGAACGATCACGCACCTTGGGCTGCTTGTGGCGCGGAATGACGGGCTTGTTCTTTCTGGAGGAGAGACGCTTCTCGTCGCGCAGTTCGAAGCGTTTGCCTCGTATCTGTTTGGCCATTTCGCGAATCTCTTTGAGCGTCTCGTCCATTGACATGTCGGGCACGGCATAAACGCCGCCAGCCTCGCGCAGACCCTCTTCGCGCTCCAGTTCCTCCAGCTTCTCGAAAATGTCCAGATCGATGTAATCGGCAATGTTGCGACCCTCCCAGAACTCGGGTATCACATCGTAGCGCTCCTCTTCGGGTATTTCCTCGTAGTTCTTCTTCAGATCAAGCGTGTAGTCATCGCCCATCTCCTCCTCGATCTCCTTCTCCAGCTTGCGCTTACGCTCAGACTTCGCAGCATTCTTCTCGAGACGCGCCAACGCCTGCTCGGGTATACACGGAGCTCTGACCTTATCGTCGCGCGGCGCCGGCATTGCCACATGCAGGCGGTTCAGAATGTTATCCACTTTTTTGGTGCGCATCTTCTGATCGACGCGGTAGGAGAGCAGACGTTCGCATGCCTCGGTCTTTACCTCCATAACGCCAGTTTCCTGCACTGTGGACATAAACATAACAGGAACCTCTTTGTCTTCCTGCAGCTTGGTGATTATGGCCTGTCGCTCAGCGGGCAGATCTTCGGGCGTCAGTATGTCGATCTTGTTAATGGCCAGTATAAGTGGCTTATTAGTGAATAGTGGTTTGATGCTCTCGAATAGCTGCACCTGCTCCTCCAAGGAGTGACCACACTGCTCCGATATGTCCATGAAATACAGCACACAGGCACGCAAATGCGCCAAAGCGGTAATTGCCTGCATTTCAATCACATTGCGCTCCTCCAATGGATGATCCAGTATGCCGGGTGTGTCAATCACCTGCCAGCGCAGGTATTTGTAATCTGTGTGGCCCACATACAGGGATTTTGTGGTGAATGCATACGGCTGCACTTCAACATCAGCGCGCGTGATTTTGTTTATGAACGAAGATTTGCCCACATTGGGAAAGCCACAGATGATAATGGTGCGCGAATATGGATCAATTGTAGGCAGACGCGACAAATGCTGACGCACTTGCTCCAAATAAGTCAAGTTGGACGCCTGACGCTTCATAATTGTGGCCATCCGACCTAAGGCTGCCTTCTTCAGCTGCTTGCAACGGTACAAGGAGTCGCCGTACTTCAGTAGACGGACATAATCCTTGGCAACGCTGCATAGAGAGGATTTTGTTACATATATATTCAACGAAAGATTACCCTTTACTCACTTATCAACCAAGTGTCTGGCTGTATTAAGCTGACCCAGCGCCAGTTTGTAATGGTCCTTGTCGTAGAGCACATTCATCAGATCGGCATAGAACGGATGCACATCGTCCAGCTTGGGAAAGTCCTGTATTATCTGCGATAGACGATCGTGGAAATTCTGCTGCGTGTATTTCACCTTGCGCGTGTAAAATGCACGAATGCGCGAGATTTTATAGCCCTTGTGCACAACGGTGGGCGTCTTGCGCTGTGTCTTCGACAGCATAATGTCGATAAAGTCCTACGAAATGGAAAAAATAGTTGCTATTATTTACATACTGCGCATTTGTAAACATTTGCAATGAGGTTATGTCAAAAGCACGGGGCGCTCCAATGGACGTAAACAAAATAACACGCTTACCTTTGCTGGCGGCACCACCATTATCTTTTTAAAGTTGTACAAACTCATGTTTGTAGTTATTTATTTATTTTCCACGCAAATCAAAGGAAAATAAATGGGAATAGCTGGCAAAAACACCACGCGGTGTCTGCGAGAATTCCAAAAAGAGATGAAATAGCGTTTAGAGATGGCTGCAAAACGATTATCGATAACAGCGCAGGTCAACATGCGCTCAACTCGTGCGAAAAATCGAATAAAAACTCGATAGTTCTATCCTTATCGACGTATAAGCGTTTATTGTGTGAATATTGTTATGAATTTATAATAATTTAACAAAAAACAAACAATTTAATTAATATTTAGCAAAAAGACTGCGCTGAAAGCGCTTTATGCTCTATGTTATTGAATTGAGGCTAAGTATAAGCGCTGCATAGCGTTTAAAAAGCCGCAAATAATAATCTGCAATGTTTATTTTAGCAAATTAAAAAAATTAAAACTGCATGATTAAATTGAAGTCAAATAAATACCTTACATAATGCTGGACAATATGCGTGGCAAGCCCTTCAGATGCAATCAATGCGACTATACGTCCAACCGATCCTTCGATCTGCGGCGTCATCAACAGCGCCACGCGAGAGCACGACCCGTGGAAGGAACTGTATTCAAGTGCAGCGAATGCACATTTGTAACAAAATGGAAACGCAACATGGGACGCCATATGCAAAAGCATAAAAGAACTTCAGCGACAGAAGATAACGCAAACTTGGAGCAGGAGGAGACCATAGAGGAGTTCGTCGTTGAGGTAATTGAGGCATCCGATGCGGAGTACGAGGAGGAATCAGCCACAACCGAAGAGCCCACAGTCACCATGGTTCTACCAGCTGATGAGCTGAAGGATAAGAATCAGAAACGCTTCAAATGTGACCTCTGCCGCTATACGTCGAATCGAGCCTTCGATCTGCGACGACACAAACGCACGCACTACAGGATGAAGGTGATCGACGGTATGGCCTACAAATGTCCCGAGTGCAACTTCCTAACGAAGTGGAAGCGTAACATGAGGCGACACATGCGCAAGCATGAGGAGCCGAGCGCGAAGGAATATGTACAACCAGTGGATGATCCCGCAACGGAGGAGTTTATGGTGGAGCTGATTAACACCGAAATATTAAGATCAGATCCGGACACGGATGTGGCATATAACGATCCGTCAGAATGTTCGGAGACACAGTCGTCCTCACAGGACGCAGAATATCTGATCGTGAATGGCGAGAAACGCTACCAGTGCAACCAATGCCAATACGAATCTAAACGTGGCTTCGATCTGAGACGCCACGCCCAGGTCCACAACAAGATCAACCCAATTCAAGGTATAGCCTACCAATGCAACGAATGCTTGTTTATATCCAAGTGGAAGCGAAACATGCGGCGTCACATGGAAAAGCACAAACGAGGTCCAGTTGCGGCCCTTGAGAATGAGGAAGAGGAAGAGTTTGAGGAGTTTGTCGTGGAGCTAAAGTCAAATGATGGCCTGCAAACAGAAGAGATACAGGTTCCGGAACCTGAAGAGGATCCCGAGGTCTTGCCATCATATTGGATTGCGCTCCCCACAGGCGATACGTAAGGTAGAGCAGTTTCGGGCTATCCCTGGTTAGACAGAAAATCGTTTAAAGACAGACTTTCTTAGAAGGGAGAAAGCACAACAAATCATTTTTGCCTTTTGAAATTTAAGACGAAAGGCTGAAGCCTTTCTGTTTAAATTTTACAGATTGTACATTAAAAATATTAGTATATTATATTATTTAATTTGTATATATAAATAAGAAAATGCAATTATTTACAAGTATTTTACTATAAAACGAATGTCAGATTTTTGTCAGCAACCCAATAAAATTAAAAGAAATAAAAATTTGTCTATTAATAATCTAATAAACTATCAATTATCATTATCAACATAAATGCAAAATGCAGAACAAATACAAGGCAGTGGAAACGCTGCAAAAGGTCAACTTGTGTGCCTAAATTAACTTGCTACTAATATCACGTCGACCAAAAACTTTCACATAAAAAAAACATATTTCAATAGAATTAAACAGTAAGCTCAAATTAAAAACCGATTAGGGTTTTAGTACATTAACAGTTATATAATAGCAACAATTTAGCTTCAATTAAATGTTGGTTTCAAATTCATCGACAAATCGATATAAAGGAATCATCGATGTAATATACACAAAAAAAATCGCTGTGACAACAAACGATAGCTGGATGTTCATACATCACTAGTTTCGATGAATTTTTTACATAGACAACCACACGGAATTGTTGCTTAAATAAGCTTAAAATTAACACAAATTGCTGCGTCCAAGCACAAGTATATAAGGGAAAATATAAAGAAACTCTTCTTTTAATTAAAATGGCCGACGACTGGGGTAAGTGCACGTGGATGCGTCATCACTGAATACAACGTGGGTGCTGCGCATGTGGCGCTTCTCAAGCCCCGCAACACCCAGAGACCACCCCCCTCTCCGTTGCACACGACAAGAAAGGAGACAATTCAGACAGGCGTTCAACCTTGATTTCTGCGTATATTTTTAGCCATATATATAATAATTGTCTTCTTTTCTAAACTGGCAGAATCCGCCGCCGACAGTGAAATTGTCATACGTCCAAATGTAGCAAATAACATAAACAAGTGGGAGGGCGAGGATGACGACGAGGATGTTAAGGTGCGTAAAAATACCAAAGAAAAAAGTAAAAGTATCAAAAATATCTACATACATAATGTTAACAAATCAGTATGCAACTGCTGTCGTTTTTGTTGTTTAGCAGCTTTTGCTGGCAGCCAAAACTTGTTTTTGTGCTCTCTTTTACTTCTTTTGTTTAATCAGTTTTCACTTTCGTTTTATTGTACACGTGTTCACTTTGTCAATGCAATTTTATTGTCTATGCTTAGCTAAAACTAATTGAATTTTGTAAACTGCAGGAAAGCTGGGAGGATGAGGAGGAGAAAAAGGACGAGGAAAAGCCCACGAAAACAGAAGCGCCAGTCAAGACCAAACCAAACAAAGCGCTGAAAGCGAAATTGGAGGAACAAGAGGTAAATAAATAAAAATACATTTAATTAAAATATAATTACACCAAATTAACCCACTCAATTAGCGCCTGAACGAGGAGGCGGAACGGAAACGCTTGGAGAACATGACAGCCGAAGAGAAACTGGCGGAAAAGCTGCGCTTGCAAAAAATCCAGGAGGAATCCGATCTGAAGAGCGCTCTAGACACATTCGGTGTGACGAGTATAGGCGGCGGCCTCGACTCCTTTAATCCGCAGAGCAAAGAGGAATTCAAAGAATTTGGTGCCACGCTTAGCTGGAAGGTGGCACAGTACCGGGAATCCCCCCACTTTCCACAATTCGTCGAGGATTTGGTGCGCAGCTTGTGCGTCAACTGTGAGTGATCATTACATAAATATATATATATGAATATATATACTGATTAGAATCATGATTTCCCATTTAGTGAGTGCCGCTGACATTAAGAAGGTCAAAATGAGCGTGGAGAGCTTACACTCGGAAAAGCTTAAAATGGAGAAAGCCGCTTCCAAGAAGGCAGCCGCCAAGAACAAGGGCAAAGTTTCCCTGCGCACGGAAAACGATGTAGGTCAAAGGGCATCGATTAGCAGCTGCATTCATTAATGATTTATACACATATTTCTCTAATTTTAGGATATTGACGGCTATCAAAAGTACGGAAATGATTTTACCGACGATTACGATGACTTCATGTGAATAATAGGATGAATAGTTGCACGCATATAACTAATTATTGAATATATATAGTTGCTTGTTGATGTCGAAGAGAGTTCTTCTTGTTAAAGAAAATTGCGCAGGAATTTCTATACCCTTTTTGTTAATTTTGAGAAAGCTATTTAAAGCGCCATATTCATATAAATATATGTACATATAACTGTATGCATATATATATATTTGTATGACAGCACACACACACACACACACACACACCATTATGAATACATATGTGCATGTAAAAAAAAGATATATATTTAATAGAATAACTAAAGACAAGTCAAGTCAAGCAAGAAACCTCAAATAACATTTCAGAAAATACACACAAAGTACAGAATAAATAAGGTACATGAATGGCTTCTTGTAAATTCACTTTTGTATAATATTATAAAGCGATATTAAATTGTAAAACAAGCTAAATTTGCAGTTTCGGTTATATTTTTTAGTATAAGTTAATGTTTTCGACCCTATAAAGTATATATATTCTTGACCAGTATCAACAGCCAAGTCGATAAGACTAAAAACACTAAGATCAATCGGTCAAAGCAGTATTTGTTTAAAACTGTTTATTTAATTCGATATATTTTTTTTTAAATTGATAATTGATATCGATGGCTTTTGCTGAACAATTATCGTTATGCCTTTATATGACAAGTGCAATTACCGATAGTTGTGCGCTTGTGACGTCATGTCTTTCTGCAATGTAACCTTTACCTCAAATACCCTCGAAATGCAACACTGTGTTACCCAGCCACAGCTCTGGCCAGGCACGTGTGTCTCTGCTGCTTCTTCTTGTTGAATCCAAACGTAAACATGACTGATAGCTTTAGCGAATATATTGCCGGTATTAAAACAATTGGTAATTGTAGTATCGTGAATTTATCTATGTCTATTTGGCCTTACAGAGGCAGCCACGAAGGAACTGCCCAGCTCCGAAGACGAGGAGGATATTGAGGACGAGGACACCTGTAGCGCTCATGAATTGGCTGCCGAATTTGGCACCCAACATCCGCAGGACGAGGCGTCGCTATCCTTGAAACGCGACTACGTCCTGGGCTTGTGTGCGGACCCAGACTTTACGCGCCTTGCCGCTGGCCTCTCCAATACAGCCGTTAAGATTTACGATTTGAATGCGGCGGGCGCCCTTACGGCCGTGCACGAGGAGCGTGTTCCCGACCTGGTCAATTCCGACAATGCCGCGACCATCTGCGGAGTTCGTTTTCTCGAGGAGAACGCCAACACTCTGCTGGTGGGCACTACAAATGGCCTGGTGCGGCTTTTTGATTTGCGCGCCACGGGCGAACAGGCAAGATTCCAGTACAAAACCAATCCCGAGGCGGAGCCAGCGCTGCCCCCGGTGCCGGAGTCCATCACGTGCTTCGATCGCAATGCCAACAGTCGCATCATCTGCTGCGGCACGGAGCAGCACATGGGCAACGTGTATATGTTGTTTTTCGATGTGCGCGAACGCAAACAGCTTGGCGTCTACTACGAGAGCCACGAAGACGACGTGACGGCTGTGCGTTTCCACGGCAGGAATCCGGATCTGCTTTGCACGGGCGGCACAGATGGCCTCATAAATGTGTTCGATATTAAGCAGACGGACGAGGATGAGGCACTGTGTAACACGATCAACACGGAAAGCAGCGTGCATCGCTTGAATTGGCACCAAAATGTCTACGACCAGGACATTATCTCGTGCATCACGCATACCAACGATTTCAAGAGCTATGAGTGCATGGAAGGCGATGAAGTTATCGCCTTTGAGCGCTCGGCGATTGTGGCTGGCATTCGACGCAAAAATGCCGGCAATTTCAATCTAATCAATGCCCACAATATGGACGACGATGGCGTCTTTCTGCTGGCTGGCACCAACTTCAACCGCGGGTGAGTTTAGCTGCAATTATGCAAATGGCAAATTACCTTATAGAAACGATTCTTTACAGAGAGGTGCTGCGCTCTGTAGCTGCTCCCGCCAAGGATACCCTAAAACCCTTGACAAACTATGTGGGCAACAAACAAATCGTGCGCGAAAGTCTCTACGATGCCAAGCGTAATCTGCTGGTCACTGGCGGCGAGAGCGGCATTATAACCATCTGGACGGCCGATGCGAGCAGCAAGAGTAGCGGCAATCAATTGAAGAGCAAATCGTTAGCCGCAAAGAAACACAAGAAAACACCATATTGATGACATATATTGAATAAATATTATCTAAAATATATTTTAAGTTTAAATCATGCCTATTTATTGTGCGGAAAACCAGCATTTAGAAAATGTGTTTGAAATTTCAAATTTTAGCGCCTTTTTCATTTTTAAGAAATAGTTGCACTTACCAACGTGGGTGGCGTTGCCAGTACGTTTTAAAATCTTTGCTCGCTGGCAGGGTCTGCTTGTTATCTAAACATTGAGAGTGATCTAAAACGTAAGCGCGCTTACGTTGCATCAACATGAAAACGTATTCATTGAAAGCGGTTGCTCTTTGGATTGTCTTTTGGGGGTGGTTGTCCCATAACAATTGGGTGAGTCTTTTAAGAAGCTAAAAAAATCGATGCATAGAGTGACTTATTCAATTTCTTATATGCGGTAGACGCTATATTAGGTAATCTAACTAATAAATTTTTGTTCAAATTACAATTATTTTAATTTTGTTTTTTTTTTATTTTGCATATTTCAAAATGCAACATAAATTAGTATGTAATTTTTAATATATATATTTTTTTAATTTTTTGCATATTTTACTATGAAAAGTTGTTGTATTGTTTGTATTGCTTAGATTCTCTTTTAAGCAAAATATTTTATATCTTTAATTTCTTATTTATTATAATTTTAAATTTATATATTTTCGCTGACAGAAAATCAAGGTAATAAAAACCAATCAAAATGTATGGAATATATTAAAAGGTAAATCAAGTTAACTTATAAATAGAATAAATACAATAATAAACTTCCTCTGCTCACTCATTTTGGAAGAGTATAAACGCTCTCAGTACTTTCCGTAAGTCTCATCAAGCTCTGCTTAGTAAAAAATTAGCACATCCTTAACGCACAGAGCGCATCCTGTGCGGGTCACATAATTTCTCAATTTTCATCTTTTGACCCACTCAGTTGGTTGTTGGCCCAATTAGTGCTGCAGTAGGCATTGCAAATGCGTGCCCACAAATCGGCTAAACGCTCGGCTACCCGGTGGCAGAGAGAGAGCCGCGTCGGCTGAATGTTGACAAATACAACACCTACGATACAAATAAAATTGCTACAGAAGTCCCACCTCAAGACGCAGCAGTCGAAGGGCCGTAACCGGAACGACTTAATTTTCACAAATTTACGCCAAAGAGCAGCTAAAACCCGGCTACGGGTATGGGCCGATTGGTGCAGTGAGCTGTGCCGCCACCGTTGCCTTTGGTCCTGCAGTGCAGAGGATCGGAGTCCCGCTCGGCTCACTCAAACCGCCACTCACCGTGGCTAATTGCTCATGAATAAGTTGTGCTGTTTTTCGAATTCCATCGAAACCAGGTTCCAGCTAGCATGCTCTCTCTGTCTCACTCTCTCTTGCTATCTCGCTCGCTCTGTCTCTGTTAGTGCTGTCGAGCAACCAAAATATTATGGTGTTCCCTGCTGTTAGCGCACAGTCAGCGCGAATTTGCTGCGGTAAGTCGATGCTGTTCTGTTCTGGACTCGCCAGCGTCCGTCTGTGCGTCCTCATTTTGCTCCTTGGCGGCTCTGTCGTCTGGTTGTGACATGTCTGTTAGCGGGACGCTTGACCCTGAGTTTGTGTTCCACTTTGATGTGATTCGTCAATGCGGTGAACTACCGGCTACCGACTATCGACTTCGACTTCGACGGACTCGGACTCGGACTCCGGCAACGGAGCGCTGACTCTTGCACTGTCCGCTCCCGCTGGCATCTCTGGCGGATGCCCAGCAGCGTTTGTTGGCGTATCTGCGTCTTGTTTGTTTGTTGCTTTGCTAGCCGCCGTGGCCGCTGGAGAGCCATTCGTCAGGCTCTCGGCTGGGCACCAACGGGAGGGGCGCCCCCCGATGAGTTGCATACCGCAATGCGCCGTATTTATAGTAAACGTAACCGATCGATTGCGGTTCTGCATGGCCATATCAAAGTGACCGGGCGAGAGGGACAGCCAGTGTTAGAGTGGAATAGAGTTAGTGAGAGAGAGAGTAGAGAATATGTATATCTATGTTGAAAGAATGTCCATTCGAAGCTAATAAAGACTTGAGTTTTGGAATATATATATAGGCGTGTATAGCCGCCTCAGATAAAGTGTTAAAATCTTCGTTTAAAATTCAGATACACCAACTTCTTGCAGATTGATTAGCTTGCATATTTCAAACTCCAAAAACTTTGTCAAAAGTGAACAGCTTTTCATTATTAATGGCATTTATATATATAATGATTTGGGCTTAAGATTGATTCTATATTCAAAATATATGCATTATTTAAAATGAAATTTGTTTAAACTTTTTTCGACTTTTTGTTTTCAAAATTTAGAATTTCGAATTAACATTTTTAATCGATTGTATTCATCATAATTAACATAAAAAACCACATTAAAAGTGGTTTTGGTGTAGTCAAATTTTTTGTCAAAAATCATGCCAAAATTGACAAGAATGTTTATATGTACAGCTCTCGAATACATATCTCCCTATATTTCAAACTACCCTAACTTTGTCAAAACTGAACCGAATTTCATGTTTGTTGGCATTTTTGTTGTGATTTGTGCTACAGATTAATTCCACAATTAAAATATATAAATCATAAAAATATAATTTTTTTTTCCAATTTAATATTCCCCTCGCAGTACCTTGCCGCCCAGGTATCTATCCGACTTATGTTCCTGGGCTGCTCATTGAACAACTCGTGTCGCGAGTGTCCTTTGGCCCGCTCGCCCTAAAAAAGAAACCGCTAATCATGCGCCCACACAATGTCCGACAATGGTTCACCTAATTATTTGGCTCAATTGTAGGCGGCTTTTTGTTTTGTTTTTCTCTCGCGTTTTTTTTTGTATTTTTGTTGCTTTTTTGTTTTGGTGCCGTCGCCCAACAAAAAGCGAGCCAATTTTTAAACGATTTGTTTCTCTTTTTATGAGTTTTTTCCATTGTGCGCATTTTTACAGCAGTGTCCGCTGCTCTACAAACATCCTAATTACGGCAGTTAGTTGTTCAGCGAGTCCTTGCCACGTCGTGCGTCCTTTTTATTGCGCGCTCGCATTTCCACTAAAAATTGTGCCATTTTTTCCGGATCACTGCGCTAGGTAGTCGCCGGACGCGCCTTTTTATTGGTGCACCTTCGGCGAAAAATAGCCCAACACAACCGCAGTCCAACGGCGAGTCCTGCCGAGCCTTCCGACCTGCGGGCTGCGATATATTATCATATGAGCTCTCCAAGAATATTTTAGTTATTATAATAAAAAAAATATATGTATGAATAAAAATTAAAATAGTAAATTTGAATTTAATAAAATATATTAATAATAGGTATAAAATAATTATAAAATTTGTTTTGCTTAGATTTTATTATTATTTATATAAAATAATAATAAACTCTGTTTTGCTTCGATTTTATTATTATTTTATAAGCACATTTTTGCCATAGAATAAATTTATGTTCAGCATAAAAAGATAATCTTATCACGTATTTTATTAATAATACAATTTAAAATATTTTCCTGTACTCTCCCTATTTCCAACAATTTAGTTTCAATATTTACAAAAAAAAAAAAAATGCGTGAGTCCTTCTTCCAGCGCTTTGGTCTCGTTTTTCCATTGTTGTTTGCGCTGGCAAAAAGAAAATCTGTCGTAAATTTATGGTTTCGTTCGTTTTGGTCCCGTTTCCTTTTTGTTTGCGGCAAAGAAATGGTTCAGGAATTATGGTATATGCAGATTTTTATGGGCTAGTTTTCGGTGTTGGTGCTTCGCGGAATTCCGGCCGTGTCCTGTCGCGCATTCCGAGGACCGTATTAGGAATGTAGATCAAAGTTTTTTGTTTTCATTGTGCATTTTTTCGCTGCGCTAGTTTTTTTCCCCGAAGCCATACCGAGTGCTCTAATTTTTTAATTCTTCACGGGTTTTTATGGCCGCCGGAAAAACAGTGGAAAACATGAAAACATGAAAACATCGAACCGTTTTCCACAAGGTTACTTAGCACCATTTATAGACTCTGCCTCTGGCACTCTACTTACCTGTTAATTGTGGCCATAACTCAGCGCTCAGCCACGTTTTTAAGACAGCTCTCAACAGTTAACAACAGCCCAGCATATCCATATTTTTATTAGGGCGTGTCCTAAATGCAGCTATACACAATCGTAAATCTCGGTCTTTCGGTTTGAGCCTATATATATGTATATATATATTGTAAGTGGACACTCAAAATATTTTAAATATATTAATACTCGGACTACAACTAACAAATTTATATTAAATAATGATTGGTATAAAAAAATGTATAAAAAATTATTTTTAGGTAGTCTAAATATCCTATATTTCCCCTAAATATGAAATATATTAAAACTTAATGTAAACAAAAAATAAAATAAAATACAAAAATTAAAAATAGCTAACAAATTATTATTTTGTGATTTGATTTTCAGGCCAACTCTTATTTTTTATGCTATCTATAGTTTTTTTTTTCAAAATTCTAAAATATATAATTTTTCTACAAATAGTACAAATTTAATAAAATTTTATTTTATGCCTTACTTTTTTTTTAATGGTAAATAATTATACCATATATGAAGTTTTTAATGATTTTTTATATGGTATATCTAAAAAATCCTGATGAATTACAATAAATTTAAATTTAATAAAAACTATAAAAACTGCAATTTTGATTTTAATTAATTTTTAGCAGCAATTTTCCACATGTTTTTTTGCATAGCTTAAAAATGATTTAAGAAATAAATAAAGTAAACACAATCATTGTTTAAATATCTAGCAAAGAAAGAGTCTATATATATTATAGCATACACATGCAGATATGTGCATAGTGTGCATGTGTGTGTGTGTGTGTACTTCCCATAATCAGCATAATCAGCGAGATCGGCGCTTTGTGTTTGCAAAATGCCAATAAAAGGGCAAACGAGCAACAACAAGACCAAAATGGGCTTCCACGTATTGAGGGTTTAGGCCAAGCCAATGCTGTCAAGAAAGTGTTCAGCGCGGCGATCGGGTAGGGTCAGCGGCAGGATCAGGTAGGCGATGGCTGGTCACTTTCGCCGGCGCGAAGTGAAAGGTTGTTCGCTGGTTGAGCAGCCATAAAGGGTATTTACTGTCGCTGCCGCAGTGTCGCGTTTATTTGCTTTTGGGCCAAAAGGTTGTCCATTCTGCCGGACAACGGACCGCGGCACATAACAAAAGCCCATGAATGCACAATAGGCAAGGTTGTGGGTAGGGTTCGGGCCAGTGGGCAAGGCTTGGGCTTGGACAGCGACTTGGCCAGGTCGAGCACTCGGTTCGCTGTCGGGGTAGAGTCTCGATAGAGAGTGAGAGAGAGTAGGTAGATGGACACTCGGCGAGTTAATGCAAATTGCCGCGCAATATAACCCAATAATTTTAACTAACTCACAGCAACAGCAACAACAACAACAACAAATGGTTGAGTTACTTAGTAATGCATAACAATGAGCCAGAATTGAGAAACTGAAACTGAAACTGAAACTGTTCCAAGGGTTTTGTGTGGCATTGACTGGGTCCGTTCGGTCCACAGGATTCCGTGTGCGTTAATCCGTTTTGCCATCAGCGACATTATTAGTCGATTTTCTTTTCTTTAAAATTTTACATTTCCCTTCAGCTAACATTTTCACTTTCGCCTTGCGGAATACGAGTTAGATTTTATTGCAGCATCTTGAACAATCGCCTCAAACTAGGAATTGGAATTGAAATTGGATGTGTGTGTGTGTGTGTGTGTGTGTGTGTGTGTTGGACACATGCTGTGCTCTAGTTGTGCCGTCTAGCTGGTGATTTAGCCAGAATTTGTTCATTTGCATTGTGTTTGACTCGCCGACCGGGTTACCCTCAAGCGGCGACTTTAACTTTAACTTTAGCATCGACTTTCAACTCCCATTTCGACTTTCCGGACTTTCCACAGGCCACAATTTTTCTTTATTTATTTGTTTTAGTGGATTATAGCGAGTGAGATTGGGAGACTCAAACTTTTGGCGAACGGCTTTAAACGCTCATCCAAGCGTATTTTCATTAGAAAGTCATAAAAACGCATAATGATGGCAACAGGGATTAGCCAAACACACACACACACACTCAAGGTATATATGACATAATTAGCGGATTCAAAAATTGGGTTATTTTTGCCTCTTTTTGCCTCTTTTAGCCAAGCAGCAGCTTAACCCTAAGCCGCCTGCTCAACCCACAACCCGCAAAAGCAGAGCAGGTATCGACTAGGCGACCTGTTTATAGCTTACGCAAGCAAAAACAAAAACGAAAACGAAAAAAATCAAATAAAGATAAATAAATAAAGAATACTTTCAAGTTGGCAGCACTTTGGCCCCTGTAACGGCTCTCTGGGTACAGTTGTGCCTTTAGGCAGCATGATTATATCATCATAATAAATGTTTGCCGCAACTAAACTGAAACTTTTCAAATTAAGTTTCAACAACTGCGCCCCCAAAAGTATTTCATTGTTTATGCATGTGTCTGTGTGTGTGTCTGTGTGTGTGTGTGTGTGTGTGTTTGTGTGTGTGCGTAGGGTGGTCTCTGTGGGCGTTGTCCAAAACTTTTGCTTTATTTGCCCAGATAAACTTCATTTACTGTTACAGCTACGAAGCGCCCATTCAAACATTCACCCACACACCCTTGTCCTCTCCCTTTCCCACTCCCACTCACGCACGCAAGTGTGAGGCCGTTAAACGTGCGGCATAATATTAAGACTTCATAAAAGAGCAAATTATTTGGCTGGCTACGATCGATATGGCAGCATCCAGCTGAATATTAAGGCGACAGCCTCGGCTCGTTCTCCATCTCGGTCTGTGCATTATGCCATATCATTCTTTTGCTTGATGAAGCCGATAAAATCCCATTATTAAGGGGGCCACTCACGTCTCGTTCGCACCCGTGGCGCCGCCCGCTTGCGGACAAGCGAAACAAAAGATTCGCTCATACGCTATGAATATATGAAATCGCAGCAGCAACTCTCTCAGCAAGAGGGAGAGATATAAAGAGAGAGCGAGAAAGAGAGAGAGCAGACCCTGCTGCTCCATGATAACTTGATTATGGGCAGCAGCAGTGTTTGGGTTTAGTTTTGCAGCTTGGCTGCGCATTATCACGTTTTGCTTGCGCTTTTGCCACGGCTCTCATCCTCGCTGCTTTTTTATGCACCATTGTTCCGGCATCGTAATTGCCTTCATCGTCGCATAATTGTCAGCCAGCAGCAGCAGCAGCAACGACGACAGCGCACCACAAGATTAGCACCATCGTTCATTGCACCGCAGCAGGCAGTGCGAGGCAACGGCAACAGCAGCAACGCAGGCACACCTATAGCCGTCTCGCTCTTGCGCAGCGCACATTGCGCCCATTGGCTGTGCGAGCGACTGCGGCAGCCATTGCTATGCGGGCTGGTATAAAAGGGAGTCGGGGTAGCTGAGAGCGGCACACTTGAGCTGTAACCATCGCAGAGTCAACAACGTCGTTTACCGTTAAGTCGTCTAGTCGCTTTAACGCATTTGCACTGCCAACGCGCACCCAGATTTATTCGGAGTGACAACGCCCCAGACAACAACAACAACTACCTACAAATATACAAAACACATATATAAATATATAATAAAATGCACGGATACCGCACTTACAACATGGAGAGCCATCATCACGATAACAGCAGCGCCGTGGACCAGAAGCCGCTGGTCGTCGATCTGATCTCAACACAATACGGCAAACCACAAACGCCGCCGCCTTCGCCAAATGGTAAGTTTATCAAACCGCTCCGGAGCTTTACTCGACAATTGGCTAACGAATCGCTTCTCCCTTTTCTATTAATTGCAGAGTGCCTGTCTAGTCCGGACAACTCGCTGAATGGCAGCCGCAATTCAGAGATACCCGCTGATCCGTCGGTTCGTCGCTATCGAACCGCCTTCACACGCGATCAGTTGGCCCGTCTCGAGAAGGAGTTCTACAAGGAGAACTATGTCTCGCGGCCCCGTCGCTGCGAGCTGGCCGCCCAGCTCAATCTGCCCGAGTCGACCATCAAGGTCTGGTTCCAGAATCGCCGCATGAAGGACAAGCGCCAGCGCATCGCCGTCGCCTGGCCGTACGCCGCCGTCTACTCGGACCCCGCTTTCGCCGCTTCCATTCTGCAAGCGGCTGCCAATAGCGTGGGTATGCCGTATCCGCCCTATGCGCCCGCTGCCGCTGCCGCCGCCGCCGCCGCCGTGGCCAATCCGATGCTGGCCACTGGTATGCCCACCATGCCGGTGCCCGGACATTCGCCGTACGGCCAGTACCGCTATGCGCCCTATCACATTCCCGCACGGCCCGCCCCACCCGCACCACACATGCATCCGCACGCGCACGCCGCACATCCGCACTCCGCCGTCGCGATGCAGGCGATGGGCTATCCGGCGGCGATGTTGGGCGCCGCTGCCGCCACCATGCCGCCCAGCTATGCCGGCGGCCAGCTGCAGGTGCCCAAGACCCAGACGCCGCCACTGGATCTGCAGTCGTCCTCGTCGCCGCACTCATCCACGCTGTCGCTGAGTCCCGTTGGCTCCGATCACACCAAGGTCTTCGATCGCAGCCTCAGTCCGCTGCGCAGCGCGCCCGCCGTTCACGGCAACACCACCAGCAGTCCGCTGCCCGCCCCCGGCCTGCTGATGCCCAGCGGCAAGCGGCCCGCCTCGGACATGTCGCCGCCACCCGCCACCACAGTCATCGCCGAGCCAAAGCCGAAGCTCTTCAAGCCCTACAAGACTGAGGCGTAGGCGTAGCCGCGCCAGCTTCACCACCCCCGCCCGCCCGCCCCTTCCTGCTGCTCATCAATTGTACAAATTAGCATTAGTG
>SCDT01001721.1:0-17360 GCA_004143765.1 Drosophila melanica
AAAGTGCAAAGCAAACAAGCAGCGAGCAAAAGTGTTGTGCAGTGTATTCAAAGTTGTTGTCGCTGTTGTCTTTGCAGCTATTCAAACATAAATAAACAAAGATACCAAAATCAAGTCCAAGTCAAGTCAAGTTCTCAGGACTTGAGGCACACGCAAAAGTCAAACAAATCTGTTTCATAAATAAAACAAAAAGAAAAACCTATTTATATATATAAACATATATACAAAATCAAATCGAAACTGTGTTGTTTAGAAAATGTTTTTGCGTTTCTATTTTGCAGCTGCAAATAATGTCATATTTAATTATACTTTTGGCTACGTTGAAATTTCTGCAATTTTAATGGTTTTATTTATTCAATGAATGCCAGAAAAATGAAGAAGTCAAGTTTTGAGACGTTTGAACTTTTAAATAAGCAAAAATAATTTCAGCGTAAACCAAAAGGAAACACTTTAATACCATTTTAATTTTTTTCAAAATATGTGCTACAAATAGCCATTCAATAATTCAAAAAACAGTGTATATTATTTACACGTTCGAAATTTGAATTAGCAGCTAATTGAGAAATTCTTTTCAAATTGTTCTTAAAATTTTTAAAACTACTTTTCAGAAATGTATTTCTTCTTTATCAACTGCAAACAATAAAGACACTTAATATTTAAGTTTTCTGTCAATAAAATTCGTTTAAATTAAATTAAAATAAAAAAAATAAAAAATATTTTTCGTAAATTGAATTGTGAATTAATAAAAATCTAATTTATATATATATTTTTTTTCAACAAATAATTAGCATTTGTTTTATTTTTAGTAAATAATAAATATTATTTAGTAAATATTTATTTATGAAACTTTTATAAGTCCTTAGTTTAATTTATTATCTATTCGATCTCCATTATATTTTGTCTATTGAAATCCATTCGAAATCTTGTTTAGTTAGAACACAAAGAATGTTTATTTCCTGAATCAATTTAGCTACTTTGACCCGCCTATCGTCTCACTCCGCACCCTCCCACTAGCCACCTCAACCAACGTATATGCCCAAAACAAATCGCTTACAACGCATTTAAATCACACACAACATACACAATTACACACTCTGCAGTCAAGTGTGTGTGTGTGTGTGTTTAACTTATGGCATTTTCAAATATTTTTCGTGCGTAATTTCATTCGATTTGTATTTTTTGGTTTTTGTTTTTAGCTTCGCTTCAGTTCTGTGGTCTTTGGTCTGCGATCTCTGATTCTCTTGTCTCTGGTCTCTGTTGTGTGTACACTTGAATAATTTTTACGAGTTGAAATTGAAGCACTTTTTCCCGACTGACAAAGTGTGCCGGCTCATATAGGTGTATAGTATATACAAATATAGATATACAGATATGTATGTGCTCATATGTATATATATACATATATATCTTCTACTGGGCCATGCGGTTAGTAGTCGTTGATTTATTTTTAAAAGTACTTAATGGATTTCAATTTCTTTCTGCTTTCTTTTGAGTAGAACGAACGCTTCTCCTTCATTCTATTCGTCATGCTCATCATGGGGCGCAAATAGATCTCTAAGGCCTCCTCCATTCCTGTCAGGTGCCAGACGACGTCACGTTGGATCGGGCGAAGGTTGGGAACGGAAAGGGAGATTAGAACTGACAAGTGTGAAATGTGCACGTGATGCAAATGAATGCAGTGTGGTGCGGGGGAAGGGAGCGCATTCAGATTATGCAATTCAGCTGGGCACAGTGGGACAAGACTCAAGTGGGAATAGGCAATTCATAGCGAAAACTAACAATTGTAAGAAGAAGATATAAGAAGAAGATCTAAAAAACACACTTAACACTCGCTACCTAATTAAAAACCTATTAAAACGGCAATTTCCTCCAGCTAGACAGACAGACACATAAAATGTAAGAAACACCTTCTCTCTCACTCTGTCTATTCTATTCTTCTCCTTCTACCGACACTTATGCAGTTTATTTGATTTGGTTTCGCTTCCGTTGCTTTTGTGGCCACCTTTTTGGTTTTTGTGGTTTCTGAATTGCCTAAAGCATTATCACATTAAATTCTATTAAGCCGTATCGTTAACGGTCTATAAAAACACGCTTAAATCGTATATCAAATTTGAGCACTAACTGAAACTATTATATCTTTTATCTTATAATTACGCAATATCGATAACAACAACAACAACAACTAATTGCAATAGATATGCATTTAGTTTTCTTTTTGAGTTATCTTTCATTTTTTGTATGCGCAATGCTGATAAAGACGCGACTCTGTTTATTTCTTCGAATTGAAATGGGGTTTCTGTGTTGAAATTAGGGGACAGAAATTCCGATATGTTAACAATCGCTGCACTTTATGCAAAAGCTTGTAAAATTCTACGGGAAATGAAGAATATCTAAATTGAATTCATTGCAAATTGAGACTACGAATATTTCTCATGGGGAATTTGCGCATTTTAAAGTTGATTTGTTTTGAAAAATTAATCAAATTTATATTATATATGCACAAAAAGTAATCTATGTAATCAATCGTTAACTATGGAATTCTATAATAATAAAAAACTTTTGATTTATTAAAAAATATTTTACTATTTAAAAGTTTATGTTTAAGAGTCAACCCTAAAATCAAAAGCAAAATTATTTAAAAGAAATGAATTTAAATTTAACAAAGTAGCAAGTTTTTTCAAAAATTTGCAGGGGCTTTGCAACAGTCAATAAAGCCTATTGATTTTGTATTTTCTTTGTCTTTGTTCTTGTTGTTGTTGTTGCTGTTGCCCTGTTTGCTGTTTTTGTTGCTAATTAGCATAGATTTTAAACGTTGCTTTTAAGTATTTCTTTTGTTGTTGTTTGTTGTTGTTGCTGACATTTTATTTGCCTACACTTTTGGTGCTGCAGCTGTTGTTGTTGTTGTTGTTGTTGTATCTCTGTTTACGTATGCGTAATTTATTTGGGCAACATGCTGCATGCTTTGCTTCACGCTAGCTCTCTCCCTCACACTCACTCGCTCACCTTATTTGTTTTTTACATAGCACACACTCACACACACTCACACACACACTTCGATACACCGTTGTAATGCAAACAAAATATTTAGTAAATTAATTTATGGCTTGCGCGCTCATTTGTGCAGCCACCCACCAACAACGACGTCGACGCTGACGTCACAGCTGCGCCAGCGTCAGCTGCGCTGCCCGCGTCCGCTGTGAGGTCAACGTAAGGCGGCAAATTACAAAAGCAATTGTGAACGAAAAAAAAAAATAAAGAAAGAGGAAAACACAACTTAGAACCAAAGCGGCGCATTTAGTACTCAATTAATTGCAAAATCGTCGGTTTATTTCAAAGACGGTCTTCGGTTCACCGTCCACAGTCCACCGTCCGCAGTCCACTGTCGTCTGTCGTCTGTCTTTTTCTCTCTGTTTGCCGCGTTCCTCAATGCATCGCGTACGTGCGCCAACTGAAACGTTGAATCTGCAGTCAAATCTCTGAATCCCATATCCCAAATACAACGCGATATGCGAGTGCGCCCAATTGGGATCGGAAGGCCCGTTGCCGGTCAACGACTGTTGGCTGGGTGTGCTTTTTGGTCGCACAGTGTGACCAACTAGATATGCCAGCTCGAAAAACAATGAAAGCTTAAAATAATTCTATGCACATATATAATAAATTCAAATTAAAAACATTTATAATTTTACTAAAAAAATTTAATGGCGAATTCTTAGATCTTCTTTTCTTCGATAGAAAAAGCTTCAGAAATATTTTTTATGCAAAAGGAGATGTTCGCTGGCAAAGCTCCGCTAACTGTTTAGTTGCTTGTCTTATCTTGCAGTCAAAGAGAGAATGCGAAGTTAGCATAATAAATTGTGAAGTGGCTAAAAATCGAACAATGATCTCAGCGCGTTGGCGCCCGAGTGTTAAACTTGACGCTAAATTGCAATTTCGAAAAACGCAAAAGTTTTGCTTAGTTTTGTCGAAGGCTACCTTCGGCCATGAACCCATTACCGCCCCCCCCTAGGCACACTTTGCCATATAATCTGTGCAAATAAACAAACACATTAAGGTCGCAAACTTTGGCTCATTGCGTCAGTCAGAAATGTGGTCTTAAGTTTTTACAGTTACAATCAAACAGAAACTAAACACACCAACACACACACACACACACACGCAGACACAAATATACACGCCTTTAGCTATGCTATAAATAGAAGCACTTTCGTATACTAACAACGGTATTGTGTAGCGCAGTGTAATTGCTTTTTATTTTTGTTTTTGTTATTCGTTTTATTTTTTTCGGAACGCGCTCGCGATCGCCCAACGTCAAAGTCGAAGTTCTAATGGCAACTGAAGCTTCGCAAGCTTCACACAACACGTCAGCGACAACAACCGAAAACAACAACAACAACAACAACTACAATAATAACAACAGAGAACAACACTTTGTCACCTGGCAACGTTTCCTCTACAGACAGCAAGCCGGCCACAACAATAACAACAACAAAAGCAAAAGCAAAAAAAAACAAAACTAAAACTGCGATGATAATTTTGCCAAAGTTGTTAACTACCTATTGTTGTTGCTGTCACTGTTGTTATTGTTGTTGCTGCTGCGGCTGTTGTGGTTTTGTGCTCAACAAAAAGCTAATTATTGTCTCATTCGCCACCTCTCTCTCTCTTTTCCACACTCTCGCGTGCTCAGTCGTTCTTTCGCTTTGCCGCTCTCTTTGCGACCGATTTCCTGTTAGCTCAAATCAATCGCATTCACCAATAGGAAGCTTGTCTTTTAGAGCGATACCCTAACGAAGGGCATAACTGGTTTTAAAATGTTTATGGCCAGAAAAAGCTTATAGAAGCTTAAAGAAGCTTTGAGATTATTTAAGCTAAACTTTACTTAATAATGCTAGAATAATACAAGTTTTACAATTATCAGTTCAAAATTTATAGATAATAAAAGTAACAAAAAGATATTTCATTATAACTTCATAAATGCCAATTTGAATATTATTTCCTACAATTTGTTTTATAAAACTCCACAAATATTTAAATTCTTATAGAAACCAATTTTATATTTCACTTGTGTAAGTGTATACAAATTTCGCACTTCTGCAAACTCGACAAAAAGTTCGATTTTATTGCAAGTTGTGCTGTTAGAACGAAGCCTGGCTGCTTTGCTGAGCACCTGGTACAAGCAAATAGAATGTTTTGGCATTTTGCCAATCTCTTGACAGCTGGAAGCAGCTTTCAATTTCATTCGCTCATCAGCTGGAAGTGTTTCTGCCAATTTTAGCGCAGAAGCCGGTCAAACCGCTCACTGCTTAGAAATACAATTAGCGCTCATTAATCAGGCATAGAACTTTTTCAGAATGCCAATTACGCGGGGTAACTTATCGGTTTTCTCTGATTTGAAATGGTTTTTTTGTTTGCTTAGCAATGAAATCATGTGCATAAATAAAATAAAAGCACAAAATCAAAATGTTAACTTATCAGACATGAAAAAAAAGAAATAATAATAGTAATAGAAACACACGTTATACACAAGGCTAGACAGTATCTACATATATTTATGTCTGTGTGTTTGTCCAGTCTGTTGAACTTTTATACACACAATCTGGACTTTTATCAATATTTAATCAAGCATTTGCGTTGAACAAAATAAAAACTGAATTGCTTAGCTCATAGCAAAATGTTTATAAAAATAATTGGTAGAGGAAAACATTTTGAAAAACATTAAAAAAAAGTAAAGCAGAATATAAAAAATGGGCGTTTGGGTAACGCCCATCATTTGAAATTTGAATAATCGTTTGTACAATAGATAAACAAATTATTGTTAATTGCATTTTGAATTTCTTTCGCGTTCAACTTATATTTAAATCCATGCCAATGCAAACAACGCATTTATCTGCCGATTCTGAATCATTTGCCAAAATTCAAAACACTTTTAAGCACATTGTTTATGCGACATTTTGCAGTTTTTGGCAGCCGAAATAAACAGCAAAATGTGAAAACAAAAACTGGAAACACAAAAGCCAAAAAATATCAAATAAAAGTCGGCTGTCAGATCAGCGGCGCTACCCACAAAAAAAGAGCAAAATATCCGCAATAACAAAAACTTATACTTATAGATAGCCACGACGAACGAATACAATTGGGGGTGCTCCAGTCGAGAGTGCTCGACTAGCAGATAGTTTTAACACAAGCATTTTTGTAAATGTGTGTATTATTTTAATTAATACATTTACATTTTTAAAAAAGAATAATTAAATTAAATTAAATAAATATACATGCTTAAAATATAATATATAAATTTGTAAATAGTACTTTAGCTTATGAGAATCACAAAGAAAGGCGATAATACATTTTATCAGTTAATGTTATATTAGCATTTGCTATCAATTTGAGTATCAAAAAGAACATTTTCCCACATTTCTTTTTGCTCCATTTCTTTTTTTTCACCTTGAACCACATAACTTGCTGCCAAGTGCTTAACTTTGATGAGCAGTGCTTTGTTATTTGTTTTCAGGCCAAGTCGAGATATAAGCGTGTGTGAAAGGAAACGTCAATTTACTTAGATAGGTGTACTCAAACGCCTCGAATCGATAATAGTAATCGGTCTGAAGTTGTAAATTTTAACAAAGCGAAGCAGCTGTAACATTTCCCAGAAATCAACATATTTGTTCAGGTATTCTCTATCCAAAAGTGACTCAATGTGTTCAAAGCGACTCGGCTTTTATATCCCCGCATGATATAAATCAGCGGTCAATGGCATTCAAATAATGAAACATTCAAGAGCCCAGTGGCACTTTTACTGTCGCCGACATTCCGACATTGTTGTGGTTTCTGGTTACCTGGGGGGCTCTTAGCTTCATGTCTTGGCCGAGTGTCGTTTTAATTAAGTACCGTAGCCACATTAATTGGGTGTGAAGCATGAATGAATGATTAAGTTGCATGCGGCACATGTAATTCAATACCCAACTCGATTTGAGCGTCTCTGGAAATGCCTCCATTTAGACCTAATATAATTACAATTAATTGGCCTTGGTAGCGCCCACACTAAAATGTTTCTCCCAAAAATTCGATAGTTATTATTTGGCTATGCTAATTTTCCTATGTTGTGGGTTTTAAAGAGAGTGGGCATATTTTAATATGTCACGAAATTTTAAAATGGTCTAATGGTCTTATTTATGAAATAAGTTGAGTGATAAATCGTTTGTTTGTTCATTTTTAGGCAACTTGAATAGAGCGTCCAACAGTAATTTGGATAATTATATTACAGAATTTTTATTGAAAATCTTTTTATTAAAAAAAAGCTTAGTTTTGTCGTCTTCTTCCAGCCCGAAAATGTTTTTCTTTGAATTATCAATTTTTGTTTTTATTTAATCAATTAATCAATGGTTGAAAAAATGATTTATTTCGAAAGAACTGACAATATTTTAAAGCCAATTAATTATTGATCAACATAATTGGATAGCGGCGCAAATCTCAAAGAAATTTATTGGATAATATTGTTTACAATAATTGTTAACCATTAGCGCATTTTGATTATAATGGGATAGCGCGCAAACATCTATAAAAGGCAGCTACTCTTTTTTTTACTTTCTATTTTTACCACGTTTTTCTTCGTTAATTAAGCCTGACTCAAGTGTAAACGATTTGTCGATGCTGATCAATTGTCTTTTCGGTTGTTCTAAACAAAATTAAGCGCCTTTGTTGCTATCGCACACGCGTTTTTATAGACAATAAATTCTAAAGGCAGCTCACTTTCGTGGACTACATATACTATATATATACATATACATATATATGTATATTTAATTGTGTGTATACAAAACTTTAACTTATGCCGGCTGTCTTATCAAAAATTTGTGCCATGTCGCTGTGACGGTATGGTTGTTGTTGTTAGCACCGTAAACAAAGGCAGAATAATAAATAATACAAAGCACCAAGAAATTTACAGTGCGCACAGTGCGTATAATTAATATGCGCGAATTGCGCGATTTATCGAAAGTTTTCACTTTTGACAGTTGAAATTAAACAATATGAAATATTAATAAATAAAAAAAAGTGTGTAATAAATTTAATAAAAAGCCCAATCGCTGGTCTAAACTTCATTTGCATGCCATGCCCCATGCATCCGGTCATTAAAAAATTAATTGAACTATGACCAAAAGTCGCCTCGAACAACCCGGTACAGTATAATTTAAAACGTATTAAAATCAGACACATGAAGCACACACACATACATATTTATCTAGGTCCAATGGAGAGACAGACACAACACACAATTTAGAGCGCATATTTTGTGCCATTTTTGGTTGGTTTTTGTTGGCTTATTTTTATAAACGATTATCATATCATATTCGAGCTTAATTAACTAACATTTTGGTATCTATTTATACACATATATATATAAGCTTTGATACCTTCAATCGAAAACCTTATAAATTCTATATATTTCTTTATAAGTGCTTATCGCACTTAGATTTAAATATTTAATGAAGCGAAGGTCGCGTTGCGTTTCTTCGCTTTAAGCGTATAACACATTCTGTGCTATTGTAGCACAGTTGGGATTTGTCTAGGTTAAGCACAGATTGGCATAGTGGAATATAGCTTAAAGAAAAAGACTCAACTCTGAACTTTGCGTTCGCATTTTGCGGTCTAATTTGATAAGGTTAATTAATGGCAGGGGGCATAAAAATAAATTAATAACTCACGTTGTGCTCGTATCCAGAGAATAACCGTTTACTGCAACAAACACACACACACAGATGCACATAAACACACCCGCACTCACGTGGACACTTGCAATTGGTAAGCGGCGAATGGTTAGCGGTTAGACAGAATCTCTTTTGGGCTGTTAACAATTTTCACGCGCGCGTCTTAACTTTTATTACTGGTTGCCGTTGTTGTTGTTGGGATGCTGATCGCAGCGTTCGCATTCTGCGCTGCTATTTGTTGTTGCTGTTGTTGTTGAGTGCAAAATAATACACTCACAAACGTATTCGCACTCGCACTCACGCCGACAACTTGACTTGGCAAAACTTCTGTAGTAACTAAATAGCTGGGGCCCACGGTATCGTATAGCACAAAACAACGGCGTATTTGGCGACAGCGACGCGCACGCTGGCAGCGACAGAGCAGCTGCACAGTGGTACGCAAACGATAGGCAAATCTCACATACCATTAATCTTATCTGGATTTCAAGATAATTATAATTATTTAATGTTTGTTAAGTGGTTTCTTAAAAGTTTCTTCGTTGTAAAACATTAATCAATAATTATTGTTCTTATTGTTATTGAATTAACTATAAACAAAAATCGATCATTTTATTTAGTAAAAACATTATAACTTTTCCATATTCAAAATTGTCATTTTGAATATTATCATTTTTTTTGTAATTAAATATTTTCTGAATATGCTTAAAAAATTGCAAAAAATATCTTTATTATTTTCAACCGACATTTTTTAAATTTGGTTCCACTGTTTAACAAAATGTTTGTTTGCTTATTGGCTACAGTTCGCAGCTGATTTTGAACTGTGACACCACTGTGCCTTTTGATTAGTTTGACGTTGACTTGTTGCTGCCAGCGCTGACTGCGACGTCGGCGGCGAGTGGTGGGTGCTTGGCTCGGTCTCTGGGAGCTGCTCTGTAGCCGGCTTTGGCTCTGGCTTTGGCGTGACTTGTTGACGATTTGTTTTTGTTTTGTTTGCTTTGACGCTCTGCGCTTGGCGGGCACGAACCACAGATCCGATATTTTCCAATTTGTATGCATAAATTCACACACAGATGCACACACACACAGGAGGGGGAAAATAAAAAAGGGGTGCGGAGCTGAACGTGGAGAAGCAGGAGGCGAGCATGTTGTGTCTCTACACATCATGTGCCTGTCCAGAATCATGCAAAACAAAAGAACCCAAACAAACAGCAAACGTACAAGTTGCGAGTACTCACACTCGTCCGAGTACTCATACGAGTGTGGGTTCAAGTACTCGTACATGTGCACATCTGGTTTCGGGCACGGGCTCTGGAGTGGCCACAACGATGGCATATAGCGGGTGGCATCGACAGTACATCCATGGGTGGTACGAGAAGTTGCCAGGCTTGCAACGTCAAACGAATTATAATATTCAATTGATATATTTTTATTTTTGATTTGATATACCCTTGAGTTTTATCTATCTATTTGCATTTTATGGCTCGCTTGAATGGCAATCATATAAAAAGTTGTATTTGTCTTAGATAAGAAAGGTTTTAGAAATATTGAACATAATATAATATAACACTTTATTATATACCTACGATTGTAATGCAAAAGAACCGAGTCAGAACGGAAGTAGATTACATTTTACAATCGGCCTGGTTTCCTGAACAGTTCTGCGAAACAACTACACAACTCACCCTCGCATTTAGATAGCTCTATGAAATTATCGGGTATGACACGCTACAAAATACCAGCTAAAGGTATACTAAATGAGTCTGTCTCTTCACTATTTTCTATTTATTTTATTTATAATACTTGATTTAATATTTTCAACAAATATAAAAGTTTCTCGAAAGTTTGTAAATACTTAAATATAAATCGCTAAATCTTCGGATTAAGAATGAAATATTTAGCCATAAATGTCATGCACAGAGCAGCCTAATGTAGAGGGTATATTAATTTGCCTGTTGCCGGCTTTGGGCGCTGTCCACTTGCCTCACACCCCTCTTCACTTTCCACTTCCCCTTCAAATCATAATAATGCCAGCGGCGCGTCGTCAAGCTCCAACAGGCAGCGGCTAGGGCGTGCCCCTACCCCTTTCCCTCGCCTGCTGCTGGGCCCTGTGACTGTACCGCCCGTGCTTATGCATATAGCTTGTATATAGGAAAGGGGTCGCGGGGTCAGAGCTCTCTCAGTGCCACTGCCGGCGTCAGACAGCAAATAGACAGACGACAATTATTGTTGCCTGCATAGCTTCTCTGTTTTTCAGCTTTTATTGTATATTTTTTAATGGTTTGTTTTCGTTTATGCGCTGAAATGTGCGCCATGAGCACATGGGATTAGGGCAAGAAGAAGAAGAAGAGCCAGAACGACCAGCGACAACTTTTATGACATTATTGACAATAAGTATAAGGGATGAGGGGGCGGGGCTGGTTCTTGAGTTGTCATGGCATTGTGAATAATGAGCTCACTCGTAATATCAATGGACAGGCAGAAGTTGTCACAGAAGCTGCATTTCGAGAGCCTGTCAAGTGGATGAACAGGACACTCAAAGACAGCAGCAGGATAACGGGCTAAAGCTGATTTGTTACTTGAACTTCGTTAAACCAAAGCAAAAACAATCATTTGCAATTTCTTGAATTGTACTTATAATAAATACTATATAATAGCTACAATAGACTTTGTAGTATATGCAAGCGATAGAGAATATATTATCTTCAGTGAAAGAGAGGATTAAAAATAGAGATAAAGAAAAAGCCAATAGAAAAACCAAGAATTTTTTTGGCTTCACTTAAGTGCAATAATTAATATAAATCCAATTTTTGTGTCACGCTTTAAAAATATCGCATATATGAATAAGAGATAATGTCAAAAGCAACATATATTGTTCATTGAGATAAAATTCATGCAAAGCTAACTAAATGTTACACACACAAAGTAAACATTGCAAGCGACAGTAACAGCTTCTGTTAAAGCCATGTTAAGTCACTGCTGGCTGCTCACCTGCTGTTGTTGCTGCTTCCGCTTCCACTTCAGCTGCTGTTGCGACGCCATTTTGTAGTGTTTCAACTTTGCGATTTAAATATGGCGTGCCGCAGTGTTGGCAAGCCACAAGTTCCGTTTTATTAACCGCAGCTGTTGTTGTTGTTGTGGTTGCGCTACATTCATTAAATTAAGCAAATGTTGCTCTCATTCTTGTCGCTGTTAATTGTTGCTCACCTGCTGAGCGCCAATATTAAAGGACCTCGCGCACGCTGCGCCTTGAGCACATTTAACAGCTGCGCATCGCTCACAGCGACATCCTGCAGGCGCAGCGAGGACTGCAAGACGAATCATTTAAATAAACACTCTTCAATATTTATATTTATACTAAACTTAAAGCACAATTTATTGATTAAACAAAAGCACACACTTCACTTAGGAACTAAATACAGAAAATTAACAAATATTTTCCATACACTTTTGGACACACGTTTGGCGGGCAGCGGGGGCGGCTTCGCCGTCTGTCCCCCGCGTCGCAGCGAACAGAACTTAAGCATTTTTGCAGTTGTTAAAGCCACAGTGGATAGCACAAGACTGGCCACATTGGACTCTCGTAACTCTCGAAACTCTGAAAATGTGCCGAGCTCAGCGAGCTCATTTGGTGGGCGTTAACCCCGGGCGATAAGGCGCAGTCACCAGTAACCAGCTGCAGCTGAGGCTACGCCAGCGAACAGATGCCGCGTCGCTCCATGAAGACCGCCAGGCACGTGGCGTCGACGCGATCGAAGAGCAGCGAGCCAAAGCGTCGCGCCGTGTAGTCCACGATGAGGACCATTTTGCAGTTGATGCACTTGTCGCGATAGTGGAAGAGCAGGCCGACCGTCTGGTGTACGATGTGGTCCACGAAGCCCGGCGCCGAGCGGTACACCTGATGGTTGCCCATCTCGACAATGGCGCGCGTGTTGACCACCACCTTGCTCCGGATGTACGCCGGCAGCACCTCCAGCGTCCGTCGAACCTTCGACTGGGTGTAGAGCAGGCGGTTCGTGATGTGGGCGGGCGCATTGAAGGTGTCGTTGCTGTCGCGCCGGTAGAAGAACACGTTGCGAAAGACGAAGCCCGAGGTGCGTCCCTCGTCGCACTGCCGCAGATAGTCCGCCAGGGAGTTGTGCTTGAGCGGCATCAGCACCTCGTCCAAGTCCACCACGGCCGCATACCGATGATTGTCCACCACATTGGCCCGAAAGACGCAATCGTTGAACTGCGCCACGATGCCCGCATAGTGGACATCCTCCAGATGCGACTGCACATTCCACTCGAACACATCGGCCAGTCCCTGGCGCTGGTAGTGGCCCAGCACGCGTCGCACCTCCTCACTGGCCTCCACGTAGTAGAAATAGAAGTGCGTCGCGCCCTGCAACCGATACATCTCCACGAACTCCACCAGTCGCAGCACATTCGAGTAGTTCTCTTGCAACGGACCCACGCACACCGAAATCGTCGGACGCGATTTCACAAACAGCTCCGACATATTCCGCGGATAACTGGGGCAGGATTAAAACATGCATTCAACTATCTGTAAACCAATTCAATTTTCTTGTGCTCACCTGATTTGCACATAGCTGGGACTAAGGTGACTCAGTCGATTCGATGCGTAGCTAAGTGCCACCGCCTGTGGCAGCTGCACCGGCGACGCTTTCGGCACATTCAACGGACACATAATGCTCCAAGCCGCAAAACTATTGTTGTGCACATCGTGCATGGCGCCCGCCTCCTCGGCAACGATCTCATGACTGCTGAAGTCCGCATAGCGCACGATGCAACTCACCTGCGAGTCGCGCAGTCGCTCCGGCAAAATGGCAAAAATACGCAGCGAACCGACGGTCAACTGATGCTCATCGAGCACCACGTTGCCTGTGCGGAATCAAAAATATTAATTAGCGATATGTTATCCAGAATATAAATTTATAATATAAAGATAGCTTGAGGATTGGGGATAAGGCTCAGGTATTATTTGCTTGCATTCACAAGAACGGATTATCAGAATAATATAAATATACTTATGAAAAATTAGGCAAAATAATAACCATCTCTTTATCAACAAATGGCCAAATAAATTATTAACATTATTTGTAACTATTTATTGTAAATCTTTAATTTTTTAAGATTACTTAATTTTTTTTAGTTTCTATATGAGAATAACTTTGCTACTTATATTGCCAAGGCAGGTAAAAACAGAGAAAAAGAAGATTAAAACCGCTTTAGTTAACTTGTTTAAGAAATATCTTTAAATGACAGCTAGAAAGTTTATTTTTGGCAAACGGTGAAAGAACTGGCAAAAAATTAGCACATTTATTCTGGCTAGCTATCCCAAGGCAATTAATGCGGAATGTGAGTCATCTCATCAAATAGCAGAATCTGATTTAAAATCAAGTTAAGCTAAGCCCAAAATTGGGGACAGAACGTGAACTTCTGTTTCGTAAATGGCTAATCACAAAAGAGCTCTTTGTTTTGAATTTTGAATGCAACTAATTTTCAGAGAATTGAATTCTTAGATCGAATGTTTACATTTAACATTTACATTTAATTATTGATATTTGCTATTAAGAGGTGATTTAGTTTAAGAATGTTTCCATTATAAATTGGGTACTAAAACACATTTAACAATAATAATCATCTTCTACCTTTAGCTACATTCATTTCTCTAGTTAAGATTCTGTCTCACCCAAAACTAAGTTCCTATAAATTTGTCCCTTTTTCTGTCACTTACTTATGATATCCGTGCGCGAATCAAAGTACGCGGCGTAAATTTCGTGCCTCAGTGTTGAGTTTCCGATGCGTCGCCAGCTGTTGTTGTAGTTCCAATGCGGATTTGGCTTCACATAGGTGAGCTGACGCTGCATCAGCCTGAGATCATCGCGCAGGCGTTCATTCTGCAAAAGCAAAAGGCGCAGGAATTAACCGAAATATTACCACACACACACTCAAACACACACACACACACGCACAGCTAGGCACTCACAATGGTTGTGCGCATGGAGATATAGAAGAGTATCAGCATGGTGCTGGCCACCAGACCGGAGAGCGTAAAGTAAACATATTGAAAACGATTCTCTGGCGCTGACAGCATTTTTAAAGAATTATTTATTCATATACATAAAAATGTATATGTGTGTATATATATTTAATATCTGGTTGGTTTTTTCTTTTTCGTATAAAAGTATTTTTAATTTAATTATTTTATTAGACCGAACCGAAAACACTCGACCTTGAGTGGCGCACGCAGCCTTAAAACCGAACAGCGAGCAGCGAGCGCGGCGAGCCTCGATTGGAGAGCACTTTAACGTTTGGTGTCCTGCTGCCTGTTGCCAGCGACGGCTTCCAGGTGTGAATTACAGTTATGCGACTTGTGCGCCAAGCTGCCCGCTCGTGACTACAAGTGTCATGCTGTTCAGGAGTCGCCAGCGCCAGTCGCCCGTCGCCAACGCTGCGCTATTTATTTATTTTCAACGTCGACGTCGACGTTGACGCTGACGACGACGCCGTCGTCGCTGCGCAGCCAACCCCAAAGCGGCTCCTGTTGCTTGTTTGCTTTCAGTTTTGTTGATGGGCGGCCATCGATTAACGATAACACACCGCGGAACAGGGGGTAACTGGCGCTGCTGGCGGGGCAGCGACTGGAGGGGGGGCCAAGGGTCGTCGGGGGCGTTAACACAGCTCAGAACAAAACGCGCGCGTCTTTCAGTGTCATCATCGACGGCGGTCCCGGCCTCGGCATTCTTGGCCAGCGAAAACTAAACTATTCAGCTACACACGTAAAAACAATTGACCCAAAATACTTGAGAAAAGTTCAAACTGCTCGTAAATATCAGTAAACAATCAACACAAAGAAAAACTTTCAAAGACAAAAAATGACACTAGCCGAACTTTAAATATAAATGAGCTTTAAATTTTTATTTTTTCTTGTTCATATTTTCTTTTAATCGTTTAGCCAATCAAATTGGTATCTTTAGAAAAAAAAGTATTTTTTTATTGAATCTTAACGCGAATTTTCATTAGATTGTGAATTATTTCTGCGAGTGTTTGTTTGTTGTTTGCGAGACACATCGAAATCCTGGACGGACTGTTACTGGCGCCCGCAATACGCAAATGATAAAGGCAGCCAACGCACTCACACTCGCACAAAACCGCGACTCCGCAACGAAAGTCTGGGGCAGGACTTTGGCGACGCGTATGCAACAAGTTAATCAACGTACGTTTCGCATGAAACTGGCGCCATGGACGACGCTGTCAACGCGTCATCGCCAGGCGGCAACCGTCGACTGCGCAGCCAGCGTTAACGTCGACGCTGCTTTTCCAACTGCTGTGTGTGTACGTGTGTGGGTGTGTGGGTGTATGAGTAAGTCGTTGGGTGGGCGTGTGTGTGTGGCATGTAAACGCACTTCACTTTAATATGATTCAACTTTATAAATTGTATGGTTTGTTTCTCAATTGAAGTGTCCCGCTAACTGTGTGTGTATGTGTGCGTGCGTCTGTGTGTGTGTTTGAGTCATTTCGTGGCATTATAAATTTAAGCTATTTTTAAATGAAAATGAACGCAAAATGTAAAATAAAAAATGTATTTAAAAAATAATAATACATTTGTCTAGGCTGTCCAAAAGAAAAATAATTATACATATATCCACTTGTGTATAAAATTTTTTGGACCAAATTAATTTGTTGCGTTTATCATTGCCAAGCGTCACATTGGGACGAAAGCGGTTTTCATGGTTCAAGCATATTATCTTAAGGCATTATGAATTAATTAGTAATTTAAAGTGTTTATACTAATTGAGACTATTAGAATAGACCAATAGACCAAATTCGTAATTCTAAATTTTAAAACCAAAAAATTTTTTTCTTTTTCGTCAAAAAAATCAAAAAAAAATTATATTCGAAAATGAATAAATTTTGAATGTAGAATCAATCTATAGGACAAACCATGACCAAAATGCCATCAAACATGAAAATCGGTTCAGTTTTGACAAAGTTATGGGAGATTGAATTATGGAAGCTATGGACCCGAGAACTTTACATGTCAAAATTTTTGTCGATTTTGACATGGTTTTTGACAAAAAATTTGACCACCTCAAAATCACCTTAAATGTTGTTTTTTATGCTAGTTATGATAATTCCAATCGATTAAAAACAGAAATTCGCAATTCTAAATTTTGAAAAAAATTTTTTTTCGAAAATTCATAAGGGGGGGGTACACGCTTTTTTGACCAAAAAAACCAAAAAAAAATTATTTTCAAAAATGAATAAATTTTGAATGCAGAATCAATCTATAGGACAAACCATGACCAAAATGCCATCAAACCTGAAAATCGGTTCAGATTGNACCAAAATGCCATCAAACATGAAAATCGGTTCAGTTTTGACAAAGTTATGGGAGATTGAATTATGGGAGCTATGGATCCGAGAACTTTACATGTCAAAATTTTTGTCGATTTTGACATGGTTTTTGACAAAAAATTTGACCACCTAAAAATCACTTTAAATGTTGTTTTTTATGCTAGTTATGATAATTCCAATCGATTAAAAACAGAAATTCGCAATTCTAAATTTTGAATGCAGAATCAATCTATAGGACAAACCATGACCAAAATGCCATCAAACATGAAAATCGGTTCAGTTTTGACAAAGTTATGGGAG
>SCDT01001722.1:7105-29846 GCA_004143765.1 Drosophila melanica
ACACACACACACACACACACACACACACACACACACACACACACACACACACACGCACGCAAGCGCATCTGTATATATATATTTATATATGTTTATATATGTGTATATCTATATAAATTAAGCAATCTGCGCACTCGCACCCATCTTGGTTATATATATTGGAGCTGTTGCTTGTTGGTCTGCCAATTAAAATTCAATAAAAATACATGCAATTCCAATGAAAATGATGCACTCTTATCACAAAATGGGAAATCTGCAAATCGGGGCATGACTAGAAGCAATCAGTACGAGTTCCATGTAAAACAGTATCAGCAACATCCCAAGAGAGCAAGAGCGAGCGAGAGAGAGAGAAAGAGAGAGAGAGAGAGAGAGAGAGAGAGCGAGGATGGGGCAAGTTAAAAATCTTTGGTCGGGTCAGCGGCAAAGTCAAGTGCAGCGAGACGTGGCAAGCTGTGTTGAGGTGCCTTCGCCTGCGCCTGCGCCTGGCACTCGAGGAGCTCACGTTTCGACCGCAGTAGCTGCCTCATGTTGCATGCAACCTGGTGCCGTTTGGGCTCGTTTGCCCGTCACATAATCTGCTCCAAATCAAAATTGCTTATTAAACGTGGAGCTGTGGATAGCTGCAGTGTTCTTGCTGTGCCTACAGCCAGTGCGCGCTCTCTGTCACCCCCTCTCTTTTTTCCTCTCTCTCTTTTGCTCTCTCTTTTTCTCCTGGCAGCTGGTTCTGGTTAGCTTGTCCGCGCGACTTGCGTAGCGCCCAAAAACGAATCTGTCGCCGCATCGCCAGTTGCAATGTGCCTGGAAAATTGCTGCCGAATTCTGTTGCACAGTTGATCACGATTGCCTGGTTCGGGGCTCAATAAGCCAAACATCTTGATATGGATGCGGCGCTACAGGCTGCGCATTGATCGACGATGACGACGACGACGACGACGACGACGACGTGCAAAGCTGCCAATGAACCGATACCAGCCTCTGGCTTATAGTTTCTCACTTTGTCTCCCTCCCTCTCCCTCTGTTTGAGCAATTTCTACGTTTGCCCTCTGAACTCGATTGCATTTTGTATATATTATAATTGCTGGCCATGGCCAGAGCGCTATCTGTTTTTCAGGCTGCCAGTGCCTGGTCAGTCACTCAGTTAGTCGATGGCCAGTGGAGATTGTCAGGCTTTGGTCCGCTTCCATTCGACGCGCTGCCTTTTTCATATCGCTGATCAGCACTGCCTCGGCTCTGCTCCTCTGTGGAGTGGCTGCGATGCCACTTTCCAGGAAGCCGCAACAGCCTGCAACAGAACTTGTCGCATTAGCACCACGTTGTGTAGCTGAAATTAATGCGATTGCTGATTGCATTTATGCTCTGAATAACGATGGCCCTTGCCGCCGATGTGCTTGTAGATGTGTGAAAACTGTGCACAGATCATACATCGATATATATATACATATACGTTTGATCAGCGATCAACGGTCGAGTTCTGTGCCAACTAAACAGATCAGCAGATCGCTCATCTTTTGATGAAGCCCAACAAAAATACAGTGCTGTATATGGTCAGTTTGAATAATAAACTGTGCCGAAATATTTCTTGCATATCTTTTGTCATCGATTTTTCCATTTTTATAGAAAGTGTATATTTTCTTTAAGTATACATATTTAACTTAAAGGAGAGAAAGAAAATGAAAAATAAATTAAAAAAAAAAATAATTAAATCAACAAATACAAATTTAGATAACTGAGTAGTTATAATTATCAAGTGATCACTGTAATTATGTTAATACGAAGTGAACATCGAGTTCGGTTAAATGAAATAGATTATTATTTTTATTTTCATTATTTATTATGCACAAATGTTGAAAGGTTTTACTTGGTGCGTTAAGACTGATTTAAAAATATTTCATTGCTATTCCACCCAGTTGGTTGTCCACTTGTCTTTCGCTAATGTCTAAGAAAGTGATTGATATTGTATAACATAGTTTTTCCCGATTCTTGCCCATAATTTTAGATAGTGGTGCAGCACTTTATTGTGTCTTGTTACAAATATGAAAAATTATTTGTTATTGTTCCGCATTTATGTACTAATAGAAGGAAAACTTTCTCAATTAACGTTGCCTGAACTATCAATTGCAGAGTAAATTTATTTGTTTTCGTTAATTTTTGTTGTGTTATTTTTTTCCAGCTGCAGTTACCAGGTTGCGAAACGACGACATGTGCTTGATTTTGATGGGTTGCACGTTGCGCCAGGTTTCGTTCCGTGGCTGCAAACTGCAAACGATCTTGACAAAAAAGCGCAAGCAGCAACGACTACACCAACAACAACAACAACAACAGCAACAAAAAAAAATGGAAAGGTTCCCAAGAAAATTTAGATCAATTTTCCTAATTTACTTGAGCGCAGCGATTGCGTGTCGTGGCGTGAAAAACGGCACTTGAAAATTCCTACAGCGCTCTGAAGGAATCGGAGTCGCAATTCGACTGCCAGAAGGGAGGTAAAAAAATGAGAGAAAAAAAAAACCACCAACCAAAATAAAAAACCGACGAAAACTAAGGAAGAAGAAAGAAAAAAAAAAATAAATCACGACTCGAGTTTCGAAAGCGCGAAACTGTTACCAAAGCACTTAAACTTAAATTGGCCAGCGACGACGACTAAGGTAACATAGTAAACTGAGCCAGAGATCCACAAAGTCCAACTACGAACCGAACCGCAAAGCTAAAAACTGAAGCTGATGGTGCAGCTGAAGCTGATGCTGAAGCAGAGGCAAAAGGCTAAATTAGAAATAGTGTAGATAGATACGCCAATAGAATTTATAGCGGCCTGCGCGTAGCCTGCGTCGTCATGATCATGCGGTCCAAAGCCACCTCCCTCCGATCTCGGGCACCACCAGCACCGTCAGCGTGGCCGGGGCAGGTTAATTTTGGGCACGACGCGGCGGTGCCCAATGATGACGATGATGATGGCAACGCACGAAGCGGCCTGCCTTGGTCATGTACAACGTGCACGGTCGCTGCTTAAGTTTAATGGAACCAATTGAAGATATTTTGTGGGCAAGTGATAAAGTTGTATGCCCAGTTGGTGGGTGCCGTGCCGGCTCCTGCTTCGTTCGATCTCCACACAGTGGGTGCTAGCAGGAAGCGGCCAGCATTTTTCATCAACAGCTGAGTCGCCTCGCGATGGCTTCACGAACCCATTAAATGATGCGTAAGCGTAAACGTGATCATGCGTTCCCCAATGACGGGGGCGTTTTTCTGGTTGCGGGGGACAGACAGAACTGGCTGGGCTAGCACAGATCACACGATCTTGATACACAAAGGGAAACACACAGTGAAGGATCGTGAAAATTACCAACGCGCGCATATCGGTAAACTCCGAGTTCGGACTTCGGCTCTTAAACGTAACTGAGTTATGTGAAAATTGCGGAAGAATTTCGTGCGGCGGCGGTTTGTTAGCAAAGTGTGAGCCAAGCCAACAAAACAACACACAAGTTGATCAACAGCTAGGATCGAAGACAGGTAAAAGCGGTTGTGCAAGTGTGAAGCATCTCTATGTAAATGTCACCAATTAAGAATTCACAAGAAGCTTATATCAAATTTGGAAAGCCATCAAATTTTCATATTTATATTTTGATTTTTGATTGATACATTGGCGTTGTTTCAGCGCTTTAGTTTATGGATTGAAAAATAATTTTATTCTATAATGTTTTTGTCCTAGTCCAAAGCCAGTGCTATTTAGGTTCAACAATTGGGTATATACAATTATACCTTCGATTAAATTAAGAAAAGTTGTAACTCGAAATAATATTTAAATGCTTTTGAACATGAAAATTTGACATTAAGACTGCAGCAATATCTTATTCATTTAGCTTGTTAAGGCGTTCTTTTTCTAATCTTTTTCTTATCTGTACTTTTTTTGTGTATTCCATGCTCAAAATTGAAGAAGCTTTTTAGTTTTTTATCTCCTCAAGAAGTGAAAATAGTATATTGGGTTTGTGGAATATTCGTCATGCTGTTCGTCTGTCTGTCCGGATAAAACTTAAAACTTTATTCTCTTCAGATAAAGTGTTAAGACTTGTGTGCCATGCTCTTAAGCTCTCGGGCCCATAGGCGTCATATTTCAAGCAGCCATAATTTTTGGGAAAAACATGCCCCTTACTCGTTTTCGAAATTTTTGATTATTTTGAATTTATAATTGCGAGTCACGCTATAAATTTGGACATGTAAAGTTCTCGGACCCATAGATCTTATCTTTGAATCACCCATAAATTTGTCAAAACTGAACCGATTTTCATGTTTGATGGCATTCTGGTCATGATTTTTCATTTGGAACGATTTTACATTAAAAATCGCTTTTAAAAACATTTTTTGATTTTGTACCCTTACTTATTTTAAAACAAACATTTTTTTTATTTTACAAAAATTCAAAAATTTTAGTTCGCGTAAATCGCAAAAAAAAAGAAATCGCCCACAGTTTTAAAGCTTGTCCACCGCGCATCGAACAAATTACAAAACACCGAACATTTTCAAAATAACAATAATAATTAGGAACGGGAAACGAGTATGAGCAGCGTTCTTTTTTGTTTTATTTTAGCTTCGATTTTGAAGACACAAGCTGAGAAAGGCAAGGGAAATGCTGGTAATTGATACCGTTTTTTTCTGAGAATAAACAATTTGTCTTGGCTTCTGGTCCGTATCACACACAAAATGCCTGACCTTACGCAACAGCCATTTTGTGAGGTTGTGTCGTTGCGGCGCGACGTTGTTGCTGTCGACGTCGGCGTCGACGTCGTCGCTGACGCTTCCGCTGCTGTCGCCAATCAATCAAACGGACGTCGACGTCTTCGTTGTTGCGGCTTTTATTTATTTTGGCTCATTTTTACGCTTTATGCACTGCGCACTGCGCCGCAATTTGCTGCCTCCCCCTTTTCTTGTTGCTTGTTGCTTTCTTGCTGTCTTCCTCTTCGTGTTCGTCTTGGCCTTCTGCTTCTCGCTGCTGTCGCTGCAGCTTGTTGCTTGTTGCTTGTGCTCTGGCCATTAAATTTGATACCCACTTATTTGGCCAATAAAATTAACCTACCTCAACTTGTTTGAGCCCAGTTCAAGCACGAGGGCCAACTTGGGTTCGGTTTGGCTTAATGTGTGCCGTCATTTAACTGGCCCTCATGTGTGTGTCTGGAACTTTGGGTTGGTCCGCCGTCTCTCATATGGGTAGGGCTCTCGTTTTGGATGCGCCTAATGAGCATTGAGCTGCCGTTGCTGCGAAATGGCTTTCAACTTGACCAGAACACCCGCAAAGCTAATTGAGGAGCTGTCTTTGCCAAAACAAATTCCTCATTAATAACTACATATTATTATTTATAATCCGAAATGATGCCTTTTACTTTCACTGAGTCTCCCCGAACTTAAACTTTTCCACTTTGTGTATCGACATGAGCTGAAACAAACATGAAATTGTGTGAGGCTTAGGCTAGGCTACAACCTGTGAGAATCGCATAGAGAGGCGAACTTTTTCAAAATAATGCGGGTGAAACTGAGACAGCATGTGGAAAAGAGAGTAAGTAAGAGAGAAAGAAAGAAAGCAAAAGGGAGAGTAATATAATAACGTATTTAAAAATTAAAATTTGATAAATGTTATATTTTCTTTCCAATATTTATGCTCACTTTTGATTACGATAACTTTTATCTCTCGCTCTCTGTCTTCGTTTCTCTCTCTCTTACCTCGCTGAGCAGCCCTTGAGTTAGTAGGTGCGGCCTCATTGTCGCTAGCTGCCCCAATCGGGCGGCTATAAAAGGTGCGACAATTTAGACGTCGTCGCTGTCGTGGTTGCGCCTTGTCGACGTCACTCCAGCTGTAGTCTGCTGGCTGCAGCCAGTTGTTTGTGGCAGGGACTGCGACTGGACCTGGGCCAGCAGCAGCACAACGCACCAATTAAAGAGTCGATCGCAGCGGCTGCCGCCGCTTGGCACTGGTAATGGGACTGAACTGGGGATTGGGCTATGGTTTGGTTGCGGGACACTGTCGTGGCCCAACTTGGGGACAGGCGATGCGGCTGCCCATTCACATTCACATTCGCATTCACATTCGCGTTCGCATTCACTCGATTGTGCGAGTGTCCATTGTCACTTGTTGCAATAAATTGAAATTGACCAAAAGCGTGCGGTGCCACTTGGCTGGGATCCTTGCCGCGTGGCCCTCCTTCGGCACGCCACTTTTCTTACTGGTCGCGGTGCCGCATGCGGCGTGTGTATCTTGTTGCAAGTGCTTTTGGGCTCGTCCCGCGATTGGCTTGACAATAAATGTCAACACTTTGCGACCGCTAATTTATTTGCGCGCTTGATGCGTGCCCCATCGCTGGCGGCCAGCATTTCTCGTTTCGAGTCCGCATGTGGCTGGGGATGCCGTTGGATCCGAGCTGAGGTCACAACTCTACTCGTTTTTTTCGTACAGAGACGCTCCTCTGATTGTAATAATAATATGGTATCAGTTCAATGATTTCAATCCGAAATATTAATATAAGTACTTAATAATTTAATTTATTTTTTTTGTATAATTGATTAATAAAGCAGGTAAATATTTATGGGTTTATTTCCATTTTTCTGTAGTTAATTCAAAGAGTGTTTCTTTTTTTTAAGTTTTTAATAATATTTAACTTATATTAAAAGCACATATTTTCGAAAAATGTGATCATCGCATATTTTATGAATCGTTTAAATTAACAAACCATCTTCTAAGTCTCTTTTTAATCGATTTCTGTATATACACATATCGATCTTTCCAGCTTATAAAACTATTTCAATTAATATATTTATCTTAACAGACAATTTGGCTGTTTCTCTTTCTTTTTACCTTTTGTTGCTCTTTTTACACTTTGACTTTTCCTTGACTTATTCTCATGTTACCGATTTTCTGTTTCGCTATGCAAATATTTTAAGTTTAACTTGCTTATTATTCGATCTGTACTTAACTTTCTCATAAACTCTCTCTCTCTCTCTCTCTCTTTCTTTCTCTTTACCTCTCCCACTCTTACACATACACACACACATGCTTATGTTACGTATTCTTCGTTCCATTCTTCATTATCGCAATAGTTTTATAATTGCCCTCAACCTCCTCTGCTCGTCTCTTGCCACTTGCCACTTGCCAGTGGCCCAAAATGAGGTTGTAGGCAACTTTGTTGGCCAGCTCTCAGCTCGGAAGTCAGCGAAGCGCGGCAGCAACCAAAGTGTTGGCCTCTATAGACAAGCCGCCGTCGTCGTCGTTTTTGTTGTTGTCATCCTCGCGGTCGGTCCTCATCGTCGTTGGCTGACACGCGGCCGCCGCTGATGGTCAAAACCAAATTTAGCCAGCGTCCAGTGGCCAGGCAATTAAAATTTTGCGGCGACTGAAGGCAGTTGCTGCTTAACAGAGCCGACGGCCAGTGGCTTCCCCGTTTGAATCTTGCCCCATGCTGCCCTTTTTGCCTAAATAAGTCAAGTGTTACGACGGCAACGGCAACGTCGACCGCGACAGCGCCGTCAACAGCGACGGCGACGGCAACGGCAACGGCGTTGCGGCCAAATGGGCGTATGAAATGCAATTAAATTAAATTTGCAGTTGCAAGTGTTCGTGGAGCTGTGGCAACAGAGGATGAAGACTGGATGGTGTAAGCGGGGATCGGAGAGCGAGGCCACAAACAACTTGTCATAATGACCAGTGTCAATTTTGCATAATTAACGTCTAATTGAAATGGTTATCAACAGCGTACAGAGGACTTAAGCGCTGCAGCGGGGGGAGTTGGGTATCAACAGCGGGGATGGGGGGCTCAATAAGGCGTCAGTGCGTGTCATAAAAAAGCTGCTGTATGCGAAACATATGTTAAAATAAATTCAGCTTATGATTCTCTGAAACTGATTATAATTTTTTTTAGTTAAATATTAATATCTCTATTTCAGGAAAAAAAAAACAACTTAGAATTTGGTTTTTAAGTATCCCAAAATGTATTTGATTTAAAACTTTAAATTCGCAATTCTAAATATTAAAAAAATATTTTTTTCCAACATTCACAAGGGGGGAGGACATGCTTTTTTGATCAAAAGATTCAAAAAAATTGTATATTCGAAAATGAATATATTTTGAATGTGGAATCAATATTTAGGACGAATCATGATCAAAATGCCTTCAAACGTGAAAATCGGTTCACTTTTGCCAAAGTTATAGGGAGCAATGATATATGGGAGCTATGAAATCTTTTATTTAAGAACGTGAACGAGTATAACGCAGTCGGTATCGCCCGACTGCAATGTTCTTACTTGTTTGACTATGGGAGAAGCAATAATAAAAATAAATTAATAATAACCCCACTAAAGTTCGATTAGGTAACTGAAAATAATTTGCATTTTATTGTATAATAAAAGCTTTAATAATTATATTAACTTTTTATTTTTTTATATTTATAAGTACAAGTATTTAATATATAATTTTTAAGCTTCAGTCGACGATGTAGGACATATAAATTGTGGCCTAAAACAGTGGCCAAGCTGTTTGTTGTTGTTGTTGACATGGGTAGTGGGAAGCAGTCTATTAAAATGTTATTCAAGCTTTCAGATGTTCGATAGTCAATTATATCTGTCTAAGCCTAACTGTGTATTTATATTGTAAAATTTTTAAAAGTTCACTAACTGTCCTTGCCACTTCGCATGTCGCTCTCTCTTTCTCCCTTTCTCTCTCTCTCTCTCTGTGTTCCGTTTGCGTGTTGCCTGCCAAGCAGCCTATCGATAACAGTTGATAAGCGGAGGGCTCGCTGCCCAGCCGCCACCCACTGCTGTGTGCTGTGTTGCTTAAAAGGTTTTCCATGTAGCTGCGATAAAATGGCTAAAATTGAATAACTGCAATGCACACTCACCACACACAGCTGCATTTTGGCAATCGATTGCCAGCATTCGTTGACTTCGCTGCTGCCGTTGCTGCTGTTGCACTTCCGCCTAAACTGCATGGGGCAGGCGGCTCTAAGCAGATGCTGCCTGGCGTTGTCTCCACCTCCACCTCCCCCGCTGGCCAACAACGAGCCCAAGCACACATCAAATCAGTGAAGCTTAAAGCTAGCTTAAGGCCCAAAAGGCCCATGGCTTAATCCGCACTTTGGCGCGTTTCTTGGCAGCTTTTCGCCCAACCGTCACCCCCTCCTCACCCCTATTTCATTGGCATGCTGGTGGTTGTCGTTCTGGGCGACGTCTTTGCCACCACTTTGTTTACAGAAATTATGCAAACTATGCAATTGTTTTAATTTGCAGCATTTTCTCTGGTGTTTTTTTGTTTTTGGGCATTTTGTTGCAATAAATTTAACGCCAGGTCGCAATGCATCCAAGAGAACCCCAGACGGCAAACGTAGACGAAGACTGCCCCCAAGGCAGTGACTGACTAACTGACTGACTGACTGACTGACTGACTGACTGACTGAGCGAGTGAGAGGTTGAGGGATAACCGAGTGCGCCTCAAGTATTCGTTTGGTATGCCCGAACCTATTCAGATCGTTTGTTCAATGTCCGTTAAATTTTATCGCAACATTATCTTCACATTTGATACAAATGCAACTTTTCGAGAAATTCGTGCATCTGCAAATTATCCATTCGATAAGATCTTTGCAGTTGCCACTTTCTTTACTTACTTGATAAATGGCATTTGGTGAAGCCCTGGGCCAAGTTTCGTTATATTTATTTCTTTGACAAGCAGCTGCCTTACTTTTAGAACACTTTATTAGTTGATTGACATACCTACAAATACATAAAAATAATATATGTATATAGTTAAAGAAAACAATATTTTTAAATTTTTCATAACTTTTAATAAAAATTTAACATTTTAATATACAAATAATTTTCTTTATAGCTATTATTAAAACTTATTAATTACGATCCTTGATATGTATTATGTTGAAAATCTTTGTACTATATACTATATGCATATCGTTTTTTCCCCCTTGCTGGAGCCATCCAAAATAAGTTATAAAATTTCATTTAATGTTGAACAAAACATTATCTTATCGTTTGAAAATTAAGTTTTGTGTGAAAACATTTTGAAAGTTTTTCTACACATCTTTGTCAAAAATCAACTTTGCATAGAAATGGAAAGACTAATGTCGAACTCATATAGCTCCATATAGTTGCTAAAACCAAATAAGGAGATTTAATTCAAAGCCTTGCTAAAACAACTTTTATTTGATATATTTTTCATATACTTTTATGTTTGTATTTGTTTGTCCATTTTATCGTTCTTATTTTGATATCCTTAGACCATCTTCCTTGCATATATTTGAGTCTGTTTTCTCTGAGCTTTAACTTGATATTCTCTGCGAAGGGGCGACAAACAAACATTTTAAAGTCAATTTGCGAGTTAAAGTCTTTTGCAAGAACAATGACCAAGTCTGAGGTATATGCACAGATCCACACACACACACACACACACACACACACCCACACCCCCACACCCACACGCACATTCGCCCACACCAATTACGCTTGCAGCTGGTAGCTGGTTGCATGGATGGATTTGCGTATGTGTTTGTGTTCGGGGTTTTGGTTCTGCGTTTGGGCTCCGTTTCTGGTTGAGAGTCTTAGCTTGATTGAAAGCTCTAAACACAAATCGCGGCATATTTTAATGCGGCTGTGCGCCACTTGACTCGATTGCACAAGAACAACAAAAGTTGTGCTACAATTCATGCATGAAACATGACGCGTTCCTGATACAGCAGCAACAGCAGCAGCCGCATCAGCAGCAGCAACAGCAGCCAGCCACAGCAGCCAGCCGCAGTGACAGGCATGGCAATGAGATGCGGAATGAGAGAATGTGCGAATTGGTTAAAGGGCTCATACACTGCAATCTTAAATCAAGAATATTTCAGCGAGACTCTTTTTAGAAAATAAATAAATAGTTAACTTAACTATTATAATTAATGTTTCGATATTTCATGTGGTAATAAAACAGAAAAGGTTATAAAAGTTAGTCAGTCAATTTAGTCCAATTAAAGCATTAAAATTTAATATATTTTATAAAATTAAAAATTATTTACCATTTATTCAAATTTTGTGATAAACAATTTAAAAAATTTATTTTTTTGCTCGCCTAAAATTTAGCTCCCTAATAGAATGAAATATCTATTACAAAATATTTGAGGAGGTTTACATTTTTATTCCAAGTATGAACGCACTTTTCAAATTCTAAACATATTTTCGACCTTTCTCTTTTATGGAAATTTGCAGCTTTTGCTTAGAATTCTCAATTGATTTAGTTGTACTAATAAACCTTAAATTTAAAATTCTGGTATCAGTAAATCTGCACATATGAATCGCCAGTTAAAGGTTTTTCTCAGTGTATTGGTTAGCCGACTGACTTTGTCGTCTTATCGGCGACGTTGACTTCTTCTGCTCCACCCCTGCCCTGTCCCTACCTCTGACACTCCGTTAACGTCTACGTCTGCGTCTCAAATTAAGCATCTCCTTTACGATTGGGTTTCCCCAACTGTGGCCTCAAATCAGAGGCACGCAGGTGAAAGCTATTCTAATGAGCGCGCTTAGGCATTTCGCAAGCGTCGGCGTCGGCTTCGGCGTCGCCGTCGACTGCGCTGTGTTGATGGGACGCCATGGGCGCAATTATTGCAACTTCAATAAATTTTCGAGTTGATTACGCACTGAGCGAAATTAATCGGTTGCATACGTCATATGCCATGCGGGGTGCAAGGAGTGCGGGGTGCGGGGTGCTACGGCAATTGCAATTAAGTGCGACTTGGACTGTTGGACTATTGGCACAGGAAATTCTAGGAAATTATTCACACTCATTAACATATTTACACCTAAAAACGAACGCTGACAAATGCGAAAAAGGCGTGCGCCCAGTTTCAGCATTTTCCAGTTCCCAATTAGACAAACGATCCACCGATCCGCCGAACATCGCTGGCGTTTAAGGCCTTTTTGTCAACTGGCCCCCGGCAGCAGTTATCGTAATCGTGGTCGTTATCGCAGTAGTCCTAGTTCTAGTTCTGGTCGAAGCCGGCTGCCGATTACGATTAATGAGCGGGCACTTAAAAATGTTCGTGGCACGCGCTACGCAAAGCTAAAGCGATTTGTTTTTTTTGGGTTTATTAAGTTGTTGCCAGTTGTCCAACACCTGCCCAGTGGCATGTGGCAAGCGGCAAGCGGCAAGCGGCGAGCGGCGTCGATCGCCGCACGCAGCTGATTGGCAATTTGCTGCTCCCAGCTCTCAGCTTCATTTGCCATTTGTCTTGCCGGTAAATCCAAGTCAATGCACTGGACCAACAGCTGCCGCCGGCCGAGCTGCCGGCCAATTAAATTGCACAGGTCGCGGCTAATACGCAGCAGACAAAACCACAGCCAAAGCGGTTAAAAAGCACAAAGAAAAAGTGGGGGAAAAAAAGACACAGAGAGGCCAAGGCAAACAGTAGCCGCCTGAACAGACGCCCCGACTCTGTTGTGACGTATTTGGCCATTGACAGCGCCTTAATGGATTAACATTTGTCAGTGTCGTGTTAGGCAATCACAATGGCCCCCAGCTGCAGCTCAAGCCCAAACCGAAACCGAAACCCAAACCAAGCCAAACCAAACCAAACCGAAACCGAACCCAAACCCGCAGCTGAGCCTGTGCCCCAACTTGAGATGCAGCCTTTCTTATTTGCATGCAGACTGCGGCTGTGGCCAGAGGACGACGCTCTACGGATTGGCTGGCTGGAGCCATCGAGTTCTGCCTCCGGCTTATGTGTAAATATTGTCATCATCGACGCGCTCTCAACGCTACAGAGTTGCCAAAGACTTTAATACTGCAGCTTATGCAATTGAGCCGTAATACTCTTGGAAAGGACGCTTTCCTTTAGTTAAGCGAACTTGTAGGGCATAGTATACATTTCTATATATAACAGAATATCCCTTACAATTACCAACTTATGTGATCAATCGGTTGCTGGTCAAGTTTTAGTTGCATAACACAAAATCGGAAACTAACAGAATGTTAAGCCCTGATCCATAGGGGTTATTTAACGCAGGACTAGCAAGGAGCTGCAAGACCGAAATATTGCAATTTTTTTTTAAACGGAAATTTGGTTTATAGTCATATATCGGTCATATCCTTAGGGATCCTAGAATGATGCACCTTTTAAAATCGGCAGGAAGCAGATCTATCAATTGGCTTTCATGTGTTTTCAGGATTCCACCAAAAGTATTTTCCAAAATTGTTATAAGGAAGTATGTCGCAATTAACTTGGCAATCTTAAGGACAATCGCGACGTCTTTTGGACATCAGATAGTGGATTTTCTATTGCAAATTATTTAATTATGTAAAAACTCTAACGATTTTTCGATTTAAACTAAACGCATATTATAAACTCTGTACATTTTTTTTATTGCCAAAGAAATGTTCGTAAAAATTAAAATCGATTTTAAAGCCTTTTGTTTTGTTATCTGCGTTCTCTGTTGGTCAAATCCAGGTACAAAAGTTTTAAAAAATACAAAATTATGAAATGAAAAAACTTTTCCGATTGAGGAATATTATCACAATTTATGGCTTGTATACGTTTTGTTTGTTGGACATGTGAATTCCATTAGACCTTGGCAAGAAGCTGGCCCATAAGCTTGGCTAAAAGCTTGTGTGGCTAATCATTTAGCTGCTAACTGGAGGCCCGTTCTGGGCCTATCTATTTAACGTTAAACGCACCGACGCGGCTACAGTCGGTCTCATTAGTTAAGCGACACGCAGTCGTAGCTGCCCAAGAGACAAACTGAGATACATTTGCCAGGCTGGCCAAGTGACCATTGGTGGTGTCTGAAAGGCCTTTAGGCCGCTGTCTTGGCCAGTTGAAGAGACACACTTTGCTGCAACAGCAACTGCGGCAACAGTTGCAATAACTTGCAGCACGCCAAACTCGTATTAATTTTAATGATATAATATGAAGAGACACGCTAAATTGTTTACAAGCCACGGGCTGAGTCGCGAAACTGCGTTTGCAAGGGGGCTGTCCGGGCTGCGCGGACTGCCAGGGCTGCCAACTCGCGCGCCAATCGCCTATTATTAAACGGCAAGCGAAAAAAGCAAAGCAGGGCCCAAAAGAGAACTGAAAATTGCGAATACCCAAAGATGCTCACCGAGTTCGTCTCTAATTAACATTTTTAATTTTATTTTATTTAATTATACAGATGTTTATAGCTTCCGCCGATGCGTTGCATCTTTCACAGCGCTAAATTGCGAACTAACACACACACACTCAGACAGACACACACACACACACACACACACACACACACACACACACACACACACATGGCACGCACACCTTGGCAGGCGTTTTTATGAATTATAAGTGAGTAGCTGATTACACGCACTATAAACGCTTTTCGCACCACAATTGCCCGGGGACGGGGGTCCGGGGGCTGCGCAGCGGCCGTTTAATTGATTGGCCGCTAGCTGGCTGGCTCCTCTGTGGCATGCATGCCTGGTTGGCATTATTTACGAGCTCATTGTATGTTTACTGCAACTTATCGGCCGTCCCATCATTCTACTGTCCGACTGTCAGCTGTCTGTCCGTTCGTCAGTCAAGGCAGCGTCGACAGCACATTATACAAATTAATTAACACCGTGCGTCTCAGCAGTATGCGTACATTGTGAACAATGCACACACAATGCCTCTTAGCTCAAATCCTTTTTAATATCTTATTTCTCTGTTTAGTTTTAAGCCGACTTTCCGTTCAGAGTTAACAAGTGATTTAGACCAAGTAAAAATAAAAATATTCATTCCTCAGATTGAGTACTAAACAAAATGGGTATAACCGACAGGGCAATACTCTTTCACAGTATAATACAGTGCCAATATTTGTACACATAAAAACACATCAGGCAATAGGATAACTTTGTATATATTGGAATTGCAAAGTAGATGTAAAAGACAAATGCTGACCAAAAATTGGATTAGTTTTGAAAAAGTTATGGGAGCTTGAAAAATGGCAGCTGTCGGTCCGAAGGCATGATTTTTTTACAACAAATTTGACCCATTCAGAATCACTTTTGACACCTTTAATCGCAATTCTAAATTTTGCTAATTTTTTTATTCAAAATGATTTATTTTTTTTACAAACATTTTATGTCGGGTTTTTTAATATTTTGCAAGTTGTAATATCGTTGAATAAAATTGCGTACAAACGGACAGACGGGCTGGCAATGCAAATATATACTCTTTTCACTTTGTGCAGGAGTATAAAAATGTTTTTCAAAATATGAATTTTGCTTTTTGGCTCTGGATAACAATTGGAGTTAACGAAGGAGCATGCGTATGTGTGGGCTTGGCTATCGGATGCCCAGGTATCTACTATTTCTTGGCACACACGTATTTAATAATTTTGTTTTGTTGGAGCAGTTTGCTGTATGCCATTGTGGAACAAAACGGCTTTATATTTCAAGATGTTAGCACTTGAAACCGAATATTCCTTTTAACATTCAGTAACATGCATGGGAAGGTCATTGTTTAGGGATTTCATAGATGGAATTTATTTACAAATTATCTGCGCATTTAAAAAGTTGCTTAGCAACCGTTGGGAAAACTACGCAACGTAAAGTAAATCTCTGATGAAAGCAAAAACGTGCATTTTAATGTGCAGTAAATAATACTTAGTACTAGTCTTTCCTCTTTTTGATGCATTATTTCCACTTTCCTCTTTTTGATGCATTATTTCTACTTTCCTTTAAACAATGTTCATTCACTTTGTGAATTCTTAAATAGCTTTAATCTGAATATTTGACATAGCTGACCTAATTGATTGGAATGCTTTTATTGAAAAGTGTTTTTTATCTGTGCATAAATTAAGCAAAATTTTTAAAGCAAGTTTATTTTTCTCAAATGTTAAATTTATTTAAATAAAATCACAAAAATATGCTTGCAAATCAAAACCCTTTTCAATTTCCAATTGCTGTGGCACAATATAAATTTCATTAATTCTTAAATGCTTTAAAGCGGCATTGGCAATGCGTCCCTTTGGTCCTTCAGGCCTTCAGCTAATAGCTTCAATATGAAAATCAAGTGTGGCCATATAGTATCTATAAAAGGGCAATATCGTGTCTATGTACATGAGCTATGTATTTTAGCGTTTGTAGTCTATATTACATATATCACACATATACATATATATCTATGTACGTTTGTTTGTATGGATTTGTGGCCGGTGCTGAGCAGTCAAAGGCTGACACACTTGACTGCCATGGTCCAAAAGACTCAGCGACATTTACACAAAAGCCACAGATATATGTAAAAAGGTACATACATATACAGATATATATATATATTTATATATGTTTGTGCATGTGTTTGTAGAGCATTGCGTATTCGACGCGTCGTACGGACGAGCATTTGTATCCGGCGTATATCTATCAATGTGCTCACGGTTATTCATCAACGAAAATGTCTAAATTATTCAAATGGAAATGTGAAACGTCGCCGTCGCCGTTGCCATTTCCCAATTTTCCTGCTACATTTCGATTGCCAACTCCCTCGCATTTTCCCCAATTGTTGTTGTTGTTGTTGTTTTGTTTTTGGCCCAAAATGTGGACATGGCTATGGCTGAATTGATGAAGCGGCAGCAGACCGACAAACCGTTAGACATATTACGTACACTTGTACAGTTGTGGGCTGGACAGAACGACGAGGGTCGAGGAGTCCTCAACAATGGTCCCGGGCCCTGCTGCCTAGTCAAATGGGTTTGTTCGTCATGAGTGTGCGCTTTGTTTGTATATAATGTTTTGTTGGATTTATGTCTAGCAAACGTTTTATATAAATATGCATGCAGACAGCTCGAGTGGCCGCACAAGCCCACAGCGGCGAGGATAGCTCAGTAAGTAGTTGATCAAGTTCCTAATCTATTCAATGCTTCGATTTCATCTCGTGGTGAAAACTTAACTTAAATTAGAGTTCGTTCTCCCCATCTAATTTGCTGCCGTTGAATAAATCTAAAAGCTTAGCTGAATTTGATCGTTCAATAGATCTAATGTAAATGCATTAAAATATATATATAAATATAACATAAAGAATGATTAAACAAATTCTATTAAATTTTTTTGCATATTCTTTTCTTTTTAATTTTTTATAAAAACTTAAAGCATTGATTATCCACAACTTTTACTTTTACTTACATTAATTGTAAATTATTGGGACCGCTCTCGCAATGCCACACACACACACACGCAGATAAACACAAATACACACACACACACGCATAGAGGCTTTTCTCATTTCCATGTGATTTGGATTCGGACTGTGAAAAGGTTTTTTGTAATTTCGGTTTTAAGCTGCCGGTGCGACGGGGAAAAGTTCCATTAAAAAATTCAATTTACTTGTCTGGTCTGCTGCTCGACTGTCCGTTCTTGTGGTAACGTGTATTGGCCAAGTTGGCGTTAATTTACTGTTATGACGTCAGCTGCAAACACCTTTAGGTAGCTGCGACAACAGCAACAGCAACAGCAACAGCAACAACAACAATAACAAGAAAGTGCCAAAAGGTCGCAGTTGCAATTGCTGCGAGCTGCTTGTAATTGTTGCGAAGCGCCTGCTTAAATGTTTGTCAAACCAAATAGGCGTGTCAGTTGGCGCCGGCCGATTTCTTCGCTGTCGCGGGTTGCGTTTTAGCCAAACAAAGCCAAAGCCAAAGCCAAAGCCAAAGCCAAAGAAAAATGGTCCACGTTTCACGGCGCTTTTGTGCATGTCAACGATGTTGTTGTTGCTATCGTTGTTGTTGCTGTTGTTGTTGCAGGGGTAACGAGCAGGATAAAATGCGCTGTTTACATTCTCTAATTTCGCTTGTTCATTGTCCAGCGAAGCGTTCGGCGTGCATCCTCACATATGCCGGACGAACAAAGCATTTGGTCAGTTGACCGCGACCCCGTCACCTCTCCCTCCAATTGATGCAAGTCGGCTCGAAAATTAAGCCGAGTAGCTGTACTACTCAGCTCACACAGACACACACACCTTACACCTCACACTCGCTCATCGCCGTCGTCTTTTGGCCGAACATCTTCTCTTTGCTTTTCATTTGGCTGGTTGCTGCTGCTGCTGCTTCTGCTGCTGCTCCTGTGAGGCAAGAGATTTCAAAGTAATGTTACATCAAGTGGAAAGCACTTGCACACACAGCGAGCCACTGAATGCACTGGCCGTGCCACATAGAGGCATAGAGGCATAGAAGCATCCATGTACGAGTTGCCTCGAGTTGCCCCGCACTCGAACCTCGAACCTACCCGACATCCTGGCCCTCAACCTCTGGCCACACTGCACCCATGCTGCAAGCATTCTGGCAATTCGCTTTGTTCTTCTGCTCAGTCAGCACTTTGCAGGCACAGGCAAAACCTTTTTTTATTTTTCGTTTGCCCAATGTCCATTTTACGCCGAAGCGTGAATGCACTTGCCAAAAGCTGAAAAGCGAACAAAAATGTATTAAAACGAGCAATCGATAGGTGTCCGGGATGTGTGTGTGTGTGTGTGTGTGAGTGTGTGTGCATGGGGTTCAAGCTTTAAGCTGTGTGCAGTTGATGCAAATATTTGTGTTGTTACATTATTCAAACAAGGTATGTACAGGTATGTCTATATAGAGATAAAGGAATCTATTAAACAAAAAATGATTTAGCTCAGGAAATTTATCAGACATAATTAAAATGTAATTATAGATATTCATGATTATAATTTTAATTTAATATATATACTACTCTCAAGTATAGACAACATTTTCAGCAAAAGTAAAAAAACAATATTAACTATAATAATAATAATATTTAGTTTTTGATAGATAAGAATTTACAAGTATTAAAAATATATGTTGGTCTTTTTACTTTTTTATTAGAAAAACCATCAATCCATGCTTTGTTTTTATTTTTATCAATATTTTTAGAAAGCATTATTAATTTTAATATTATTACCATTCTTGATACTTTAGTTATTATTTGTTTTTCTGCATTTATGTTACAAATGCTATCGCATAGCTTTGCTACCTATTTGCAATGAAGAATATTTTCAGAAACTATAAAAACGAGAGAAAAAAGAGCATAGAAAGAACCAAAAACAAACACTATGAAACAAAAGCCGTTGAAATGTAGTAGAAAATTTTATTTCTGTCGACAAGCGAATTTTTTAATGTGTCGTCGACGTTGTTGTTAGTTTTAGTAATAAAACAGCAGCAGCAGCAGCAGCAGCAGCAGCAACAACAACAACAACAACAACAACAACAGCAACAGCAACAGCAACAGCAACAACAACAACGACATGTTGGCCTGTACAAAGACGCTTGTCTAATTCGCACAAATGGCAAATGTAAACGAATTTCCTATGTTCATTAACCGATGCTGCGCTGCTGACGTCGTCGTCGCCGTCGCTGTTGACGTAGACGTAGACGCAGACGTTGACAGCACGGCCTGCACTTGTCTTTGTGTCAGCACTTGAACGTTTTGGTTGCCATGTTGCAGGCATTCCCAGCCATGCAACTTGATACTATTTTTATTAGCCTGACACTGTGAATACCTTGTAAAGGAAAAAAAAAACTAAATAAACAAGCAGGCTTCCGCAGAATCTGGCCCAAAACAAGCTAAATTCAGCAGCAAAAATTTGAGTTTATAAAAAATATTATTATTATATTATTATTACCATAAATTTTTAATAAATATTTAACACTTCTACAATAGTTATTTTGATCAATTTTAAAAATAGTTATAAACAAAAGTGAGGATAATTTTNTAATAAATATTTAACACTTCTACAATAGTTATTTTGATCAATTTTAAAAATAGTTATAAACAAAAGTGAGGATAATTTTATTATTAAAAAACTTTTTAATTTTTAATAATATAAAAATTGGTGAAGAAATGCAAAGTATTAACTATTAACTATTTGTTGTAAATTCATCAAAAGTAAACAAAAATAATAGGTTATTATACAATCTAAATTTTGATTTCGCATCAATGTATCTACAACAACATGTTCTGCATCTATTTGACATGTAAATCTTGTAAGATGATTGTGCAAAGTTTATGAAATAATTATGTTAAGACCATTAGCCAATTATATGTAAAATATCCTTAGTCTCTTAATGCGTTGTCATGCCCACGCATCATGAGTGCTGACAAATTGTTGGCTTTATTTCGAGTGCTGTCGCTGTTGATGCTGTTGGCATGCTAATTGCCAGCGATAACCTTTCAGGCGCTCGAGTGTCAGCAATAGCACACAACAAGCAACATACACACACAATTACACTCGCACACACACGTTAACTTTGGCATCCTGTGCACAGTTTGATTTCGCATTTCGTTACGTGAATTTAACATTTAAATTTAAATTAGTTTTTCGTGCTATGTTAAACTAGCTAACAGTTGCCACCTTCCAGCAACAACGGCAACAACAACAACAACAACAACAACAACAACAACAACAACAACAACAACAACAACAACAACAACAACAACAACAACAACAACAACAACAACAACAACAGCAGTTACTCCACTGATCAACAGCAATGCAATGGAATTTGTCAGAGCGTGTGACTTTGACTCTGAAGTGGTTGTTGTTCTGTTAGTTGCTGTAATTGTTCAAGTTGTTGCTTTTGTTTTCTGTTGCGCATTTGTCGCTGTGTGGCAGCGTCTTTTGGCTGACAACTGCCAATCAAAATGCAGCTAAAGCTGAGCAAATTATTTTCAAAACCACTTTCGGTAGCAAAGAAAAAAAATAAATAAATAAAAAGAAACAAACAAAAAAACAAAAGGCAAAAAAAGGTACTGTCAAAAAGGGTTTGAGCCAAGTGCATTTGTGCCAATAAAAATAAAGGCGATCGCTTTGGCTGGCACAGACAGGTCCACGCCAAGCTGCAGGTCGTAGTTGCAGCATAGACAACAACAACAAAAAGAACAACAACGAACACAACAAGAGCAAGCCCAGGGCAGCCCAGGCCGCAGTCACCGTCGCAGTTGCAGTTGCAGCTGATCATGCGCTCAACTCACGCAAAATAGTCGTGCACGATTTGGTTCGTGATTTTGTGTAACGAAGCGCCCAAAAAATATCTAGTTGGATAGGCCGAGGCCGGAGATATTTGTGCCGGGCAGAACCGCCTGACGCTGATGACGACAACGACTAGTTGACTACGTTGAAGACGATCTCATGACCAAAATAACAACGCAATACGCTGGAAATTCATCTTGTCGCTGTGCGCTCCAGTTGGGTCGCAGTTGGCCACAATGCCTCAGATGGTACCACAGCTGCAGCTGGCAACTCGCAACTGGCGACACTTGCGCATCATTTCGGTGACTGTTGCCGCATTTCAATCCGCTGCATTCGCAGAGCAACATGAAATTGTCAGCGCATTTGCAACATTGTGGCGATTATCAAGGAATACGTATTAACTAATTAATAAAGAGGTTATAATTAATTATTGCTGAACAAAAATGCTGGTTGAACTTTCCCCTTTAAGAGAGCATTTGCAATAACTTTGCAGGCTTAATGTGCTTTATAGTAACTTTTAACTTGCTTATTCTTAATACATAAAAATTATATAAGCAAATAATATAACATGGATATCAAATAAATAGTTAAGAATATTTGTGTTAGAATGTTACAAATTTTTAATCTGAGCGATTGTCAAGTGCATCAAAAGTTCGTCATATAAATCCATTAGATACATTTCCTACTTGTTGTTGTTGTCGTTGCTGTTGTGTTTGTCTTACCTTGAAAATCGCTGACTACTCCTGCGGCTGCTTCGGTGGTCGGTGCTCGGTGGTTGCAAGCTGCTCCACTCATGGGCAGCAGCCCGCCTCAGACTGAGTCGCCATCTCCATCTCCGTCTCCGTCTCCGTCTTGATCTTCGTCTTCGTCTCTGTCTTCGTTTTCGTCTCCATCTTCGGCTCATGCCGAATGCCTGCCAGATATTTGCTCCCATTGTTCGCAGTCGTGCTCAATATTGCGTTGCTTTTGCCCCCCCCGTCTGTCCCACTGTCCGATTGTCTGTCGTTGTGCACCCCGCCATCGCCTCCGCCCCGCATCTTGAGCTTCTTTGGCTCCCCGCCTGAACGCACGCCATGCTGCAGCTTTCGTTTTCGTGGTCCAACAGACATGTCCTGGTCCTGGGCCCTGCGTTCGCCTCGAGTCTTTTGTCTTATTTGATTTATGAGTTTTATTGTGGCTCCCATCTGCCCCGCGTCCCCCTCCCCCCACCACGACTCGCAACGCTCTGCGAGTGTTTGTTGTGCGGCTTTCAATACCTTTTGGGCGCAAGTAGCGTGCTTTGATTTCCACTCGTCTTGTGGCTGCAACTGCAACAGCAACGGTGACTGCGACTGCGACTGCCAAATTTGGTGGCGCAACGCGCTCCGCTGCGCTGCATGATGCTCACTGCCCGGGCCCATAGATCATTTCGATCAGTCCCCATGGCCCCAAAGCTGAGTGGACAGCCAGACAAGTGCGACTTTGCCTCGGATTCGGAACTGGAGTCGGAATCAGACTTGTCCGTTGCGTGGGCGTGGGAAAAATATAATCAACTAATTAGACAGAGAGTATAAAAACATCGATTCGAAATGATCAGCAACTGATCGTATATAAATTAAACAGTTATTGTAGCGAGATGTTATGTTTATTGTTTTTATTGTTACTTTCATATTCAAAAATTATCTGATTTCCCTATATCTATATCTATATCTATATCTATATCTATATCTATATCTATATCTATATCTATATCTATATCTATATCTATATCTATATCTATA